>KN889312.1:0-31141 GCA_000934455.1 Apostichopus parvimensis | reverse complement strand
TTTGGAGAATGTCTCCAATATTTGTTTACTGATTTGGTAGAAAATCTGTCTACTCAAAATGACTCTAACAGTAAATCTATCAAAGGGAGATATGTTGGTTGACGCATTAATTAAAGAACCTAATCGTGAAAGAGACTGGTACCCTTGAGTGATCATAAATATAAATAACTCATGCATAGACAATTCTGCAACACTCTGTACTCTCACTGACTGTGAAGTCAATGGGAGCTCATATTGTGCTTTCAGTGTGGAATCCCCAAGCTAGCAAACAATGTTTAGTTTAGGCGTCCATGGTAACAATCACAACAATATTGGTATTGTGTGCATATTAGGGCACATTTTGGTTGTCTGACTGTCTGGTACAGAATTGTAATATTCATTTTACTTGTTGTGGTCGGTGATGTAAACTCTTAAATCTCACTGAAATAAATTGTCATCGGACATCAAATACTCCCACTCTCTACTTTTGGGCATCTTTTTGGGTTTGCAATTTTTCTATTGATCAAAGTCTAAACAAGAACTTTGCTTTGTTTAACTGAGCTGCATCTGCCTACCATCACATAGATATGGTAATCACTTCCTATCCATGAACTTGTGGGTAGGCTGGTATTACACAATGATGGGTTTACAACATAGGGATACACTCATGATTACAAAAATATATTTGATCCAAAAGTCCCTGTCTCTTCCAGCTCCCCAGAAGGATTTCTCTTGGTAAGAAAAAAATGGCTGTGACATTGGTCTAAGCATGGAGGTAAAACAGACCTCCATGGTCTAAGTAAGCTAGGTTTTTAGCTCTGCAAATTTACGGAGGATAATAGTACATTTACATAGTAGTACTTATTACCCCTGTGTGTATATCTACTGTGTGTTAATGCAAGTAATTGAAAGCTTGTGCTAAAATCTGAATTGTGTGAAATAAATAATAAAGCCTTTGATCAAGTGTGTTACAAAGAACCTAGTACAGGGGGTATGTAATAGAAGGTACTACATTCATTGTCTTGGACTCCCCTTCACATGTATGCGTGTATGTACGTACATATGTGTGTATGGGTGTATGTATATGTATGTATGGGTACAGGTATATTTATGGGGGTATGTATGTATGGGGGTATGTATGTGTGAATGTATATATATATATGTAAGGGTGTATGTATGTATGTATGTTTGTATGCTATGTGTGTATGCTATGTGTGTATGCTATGTGTGTATGCTATGTGTGTATGCTATGTGCAATAAGCCTGTAAACATTCAACACAGACTGCCTAGTATCTAAGATGCAGTATCGTTTTATGAAATCAAAAGATATCAAATTAATTGTGAACTCATTTCTCGCTGACAGTGTAAAAGTGGAACAACAATTCAGAGTATGTTTTCATTAGTATACTGTAATTGCCTTGTAATATAAAACCCAATGAATGTTTGTACAGCAATGCATTTTAATAGCTCAAGTGTCCATGAGGATATATGGGTTAGATGATGACTCATGCAGTTACTATTGTTGTCCCAGTGTTCTCGATCTTGTAGACTTGTTGTTCTGTCAGCCTTGGCCACTGTCTGACAACTTGTCCTTGCAAAATGAAAGGCTTTCATTTACATGTACTTGTGAAATAGAGTTGGTTGAATGATACAAGCAAGCTTAGTGACCGCAGCTGTTTCTCTAGATCAGTATATATGGTTTAAGTTTACAACCATCTTAAAATCATTTTAACTGACTTGATAGTAGTGATGCATGAGTTGGCCAGGAGGGATGGGGGTGGGGGGTGGGGGTGGGGGATATGAATGTCCCAAGATTAGAAGTGTTTTTCTTCATCATTGTGCAGAGAATAATATTGTAACTGATAAAGCAAAATGTTGCTACATAGGCAGAAAGATGCATTGCAGTTTTCCTATGTTAAGAACCTTGTTGATCTCAGCATTTTATGTTAGATTAACCAAACATCATAGTCCTGTCCATAATATACTTGCTATGTAATGTTTGAATAGTGCCATACACCCATGATGATATTCCTCGTGTGTAGTATCTGTATGTACAGTAGTTTTATCTTTCTTGTGTTTTGTACACTGATGTAAAATTGCTTTCAGACGTTGGTGCTGGGTAGCTGAGAACTGAAAGGGGTCGTAGAGCTCTTTCTAGACTTCATACCATTAAATTACTCCATCGATCGTACCCTACTTGCACATACCATCTGGATGATTTTACAAATAGAGTAATAGACCCTTCACTGCAATTCCTTTTCCAATTTTTTATTTTATTTTATTTTATTTTATTTTTTTCTCCCTTCTTCCCGGGCTTTCTGGTTAGGGATCAAGTTTTCAGATTGCAAAATTAAGCCATTGTTACTTTTCTTCCGTCAGATTAATTGGTAAACATTGATTTGATGGTAACACCATTGTTTCAAGAAAGATAACAAAGGGATATTAAATTGCAAAAGTAAGAACTAAGAACTAAACCTTTCAGAAATGTGAGCAATCTTCTGTAGCATGTAACATGAGAAATAATGATGGATCTTTGAGAAAATTGAGGTCCTTGTATTTTACATAGATACACTTACATCCTCAAGAAGTCATCTGGTCTCACCCACATGGATCTTCCCAGTTATGCTAACAATTTTACACTGGTGCAACCACAGGGTGGACATGGAGGGAGAGGGTTGAGGGTGCAGGTATGAGGTATCCTATTCAATTACAGTGCTGTATCTAGTAACACTCATGAAACATGGACCCATGCAATGTAATATGTACAGTAGTAACAGTACCAAAAGTCCCCCTCTCTGCCTCCCCCTCCACCTCCCCCTCTGCCTCTCTCCCCCTCTGCCTCCCACTCTCTTCCACTTTTATTTAAGGGCTCAGGCTACACCCAACCAACCTCCTGTTTGTTTTTTCTGTTAGTCCTTCTTACAACTGGAGAGGATCATTGCTGTGAAGACTTAAATGCCCTTTGGAGGATTTAAGTGCAGCCATATATTTACAGTATGCATTCTACAACATAACAGTTAAGGGTTTCCCACACTGTTTGAATGCATCACAAACAAGCCAACCATTGCAACACTGGAACAATAAATTGACAAGTACCTGTTATGCGAGTTCACTGTTCTCAATTCACAGTACTACTTGGATCTTACTTATATGAGATCTCACACACACATCTACTACACAACCTCCATACAGAGTGCATTCACCCACATCTAAGCTGAACCTCTAAAGCTGTAATCTAGCATAATTCTGTCAGGGAGGTTAACTTCCTTGGTTCCTCCTGAATTGGCAGGATTCTCGCTGATAGATCTAGTTCACAGGTCACAGGTGTTAGCCTCATCCAGCCAAGATTAATAAACAGTAAAGCTAAGACTAGTTTTACAGGTATAGGGTGGAGTTCACTGCAAAAGTCAGCTTGGCATGAATTAGATGATCAGGATAGAATTCCTAGCGCTAAGTTAAATATTGATGTAACAAATTTCCTTTTACTTCCCTACTCTTCACATCAGATTCCACGGTAAGAGAAGCATATAGAGTTCTTATTTGAGATAATCAAGATTATCTTCCATTATCCATATAAATTAAAGGTGTGCTGTATTGGTCCTAAATATGCTAGATATACAAATATGGTCACCTTTGGTCAAAATTCTTAAACTGTTTATATTACAACCTTCGAGGAAATTTTCCTCACGGGACCATGCAGTCATATTGTGTATTCCTTAAAAATGTCTGAGAACAATTTGAAGAGTAAAGACCTCCAGGAAGGTACTTTCTGAAAACTTCTAGCAATTTATAGCGTGCTATAATTTCGGGCCTTTACTGACTCCCTTTAATATCGTCATCTGCTAGCTGTCAGTGTATAAGTGCTTATAAAGTTGATAATTAACGATTCTTTGCAATTTAATGTCAGCATAAAATTTGTAAGAGCTGATGCTCTATTTGCTTATTAATTTGCATTGATTATTAATGCAATAATAAAAAACCCAAACAATTGCCAACCTGGATGTTTTCAAAATTTGATCCATATTAGTTAAATTCGAATTTCTAGGTCAGTGTGAATTATACAAACACAAGCCAGTATCAGACTGGTACTGTACATATATATTTGACATGACTTGGTTGTGGGCAGGGGTGGGGGGAGGTGGGATGGGGTGGGGATTGGCACTTGCCTATAAAATCATAGTAGTAAACAATAAGAAGCAAAAATTGCCACTTTGTCAAAAGTAGAGTTAAATGGTTAATTCTATAACTTATTCAAAGTTAGTTAATTCTTTGGAAGATTAACTGGCAATCCAAAACTCAAAGTTTACTCCTCCTCCCCCCCCCCCCCCTTGGATTTTCTTTTCTGCAAACGTCCATGGCCATTTACCTAGAGTATTAATGCTAAGAAGAGAGAAAAATTGGCCATATAACATTCTTTTTCTGGGTCACTGATTTGTTGTTCTCAATATCCTTTTCATATAAATTGTCAAGAATAATATATAGGATAAAATTCCATAGTTTTAGAAGTTGAGAGATTTATCAATTAAATTACTGACCATATAGCCAACTCACTTGTTTGTCTCACATTTTTAAATTGTGCTTTATATTGTTGGAAACTATGAATCAACTAGTTATCATTAGCTTGCCTGTCTAAAGATTTGCAGAATAAAAGCTCATGCATGTTTTCACTTGAGCATTTGTAGCTGGGATCTATGAAACAACCTTATCAAGGGATGACAAAATAAAATTTCACTTAAACCAATTTATTTAAAGATTTACACCAGGTGGAAAGGTTGCACCATGTCAAACCAGGGAGTTGTTATGTTCCATAACAACTCCCTGGTCAAACAAGACCTGCTATTTACTCTTACTGATTTGCTGTACATGGTAACTGTCATTATGTTTGTTCAGGGTTCTACCATTTTCACCAAAGGCTTTCCCTTGATGAAAAACTCTCAGATTGTTATAGAAAGGAGCTACACCCTATATCTCAAATGATTAATTTAGACAACAACAATAGATATTAAATTAAATAAAAAGTTAGAAAACTTAGACAAAAAATAAAATTTTGACAACAACAATTAAAATTAAAATAATAAAAAAATAAACACTTTAAAAAAATAAATAAATAAATAAACAAAACTTTTATATCTCTTAGGATCTTAGAAAGTATAAAGTTTGGAACAAATGGTTCAATGTAAAGGACATTGAAAGAGGAATATAAGATGAATTCTAACATATTTGTTATCCTCAACAAACTTATGGATCAGTCCTGATTGAGGTCTCCATTAAGAGTTACTTAACATGTACACGGTGACATGCATGGTAATGTGTTCTATGTAGTATATAATATGTTATATACGTCATTAATGTTTATCTAGCCTACATTTATAGTAATTTGATTGACAAGTGCTGACAGCTGTCCCTGACAGATCTTACTTTCAAATTATATGTGATTAAAATCAATGTCAACTATGTTTATTAAAAGACAAGCAATTTGAAGCAAACATTTAGATCTTTTAAAGCAGGTAGTTGTGCTTTCGTTGCATTGAACATCTCAATTGATAAACAATTAGCCGGCTACATTAGTTAAATGGTTTGTATGTACTCAGCCTATAAAGGCCTGTGGTTCTTGTGCAGTGAACATTTCCTAACCAACAAACCTAGCCTGCTTTGCACGTAAAATATAAAGCTGACTTTGAATATATCTAGAGATTAAAAGTTACTTACATACCAGCTAATTTCATACCACCTGTACTGCTGTACATGAAGCTTGCAAGAGAATTGGATTTATGTGAACAGTGCAGTTCATATATATACAATGTTATAGCAGTTAAAAACCCAACCAGATGGCAGACTCTTAGAGTAAAGTTTGTAATTTAATATACATATCCCTTTAAAACCAGAGTTAGTTCTTCTTTTAAGTTGTATTTCCTCTACACCTAAAAAAATTGCAGATTGCCCGTGGCACTCTGATAACACAAACATTAAAAGTATGGGATTTCATTTAGCACTCTATTTTGGACCATCGAACTCACGAATGTTCAAAAAGCTTAAACACAGCATTGCTGAAGAATCAAGTCTGAGAAAAAAAAATGGAACAAACAGTCTGGAATATTTGCAAGAGACATGCATATTTGTTAGTCTATTGTTGGATTTTCTTTTGTTAGGATTTATGACCAGTTATGACCCAGGTACAATGTTTACCAGATGGGATCCAAAATTCCCAGTGGATTGTACAGTCATTCTGTTTATACAGCAGGCTGCACATTCATGTTTGTATAGAAACATTTGACAGTGTCTGTCTTTTTGAACATTGCCATGGAAATTTATGAAAAGACCTATTGGGAATTGTGACATATTTATTTTCAAAAGTAACTACAAATCTGTGATTTAAGATCATTCATCTTTTCTACAGAGCAAGAGATTTTTTTTTTTTTTTTTTAAATCAGTTTCTGTTAACATGTTTCAAGGAAGACAGTTGAAGTTATGCTTAGGGTTTTCTGTGTACAATTTTTTTGGCATCTGTCATGAAGGCAAAGGGATGACAAATATGGCAAAAGTTATTATATCGGTTTGAGTCATTTCTACAGCCAGCCAATTTGCAGAGTCAACGAGTGGAGCCACTTTTGTGCATACAGATCAATGGTTAAAGTGCACTAATTTCTATGACAAGATCACCCATATGTAACACACTACAAGACTTAAGGGTCACAGTGTTTTATATGTAGTGTTGTCCATCTAATTGTATCGCAGTACACCAGAGCCTTTAATCTTGTTAGAAAATTTAAAACGTTGAGATAATGGCTTCCCATCTCTCTGTCAGTCAAGAATGTCGATATCGCCAGATTTAACAGGAGGACTGATTTCTTATTACTAGATATCTGATTAAAAGCTGATTGAGTTTGGCCAGAGATGACATGTTAGGATCCAGTCTGACAGAAGCATGCAGCCTCAACTAATGAACATCTTCATCTCATCTCAATAGTGAGCTAATCTATAGGGAGGAGATGAGAGGATGGGAACTACCTCTGATTCTAAGAGGACGGAGAAATGCAGTAGATATATAGCTTACTTACAGTAAAGCAGAGATAACATGGTAGGGAGGAGATGAGAGGATGGGAACTACCTCTGTTTCTAAGAGGATGGATAGATGAAGTAGATATATTATAGCTTACTGTACATACAGTAAAGCAGAGATAACATGGTAACATGGTTGGGGAGGAGATGAGAGGATGGGAACTACCTCTGATTCTAAGAGGACGGATAGATGAAGTACATACTGTATATAGCTTACTTACAGTAAAGCAGAGATAACATGGTTGGGGAGGAGATGAGAGGATGGGAACTACCTCTGATTCTAAGAGGACGGAGAGATGCAGTAGATATATAGCTTACTTACAGTAAAGCAGAGATGACATGGTAGGGAGGAGGAGTTGAAATTCTATCAGCCAAATCTCCTCCCTCCATCCTCTCCATTTATTGCATATGTGGAACTTTAAACGAAATATGATTAACATGACTCTAGGCTTACTACTATACATGTATGCAAACTTGACTTTGTGCTTATACCAGCCCCCTCCCCCATCCCACCAAACTAGCCAATCCCAAACAAAGAAATTTGCTTATTGCGGCTACCTGGATTTTTGAGGCTTAAGGCTACAATATAAATCTCCTATCACATAAATAATTGAGCGTGCACTAGATAATTATGAATAGTTTGTTTGCATTTCAGTGTCACAAGAAATATGAATCATAATTACATCTTGGAAACTCAATCACTTTGGAGAAGAACCTAACTGAACTGTCATCTTTTTAAATAAGGAAAAGATTTAAGGTTGATGGAACTCTCCCAAATGTCTCTGGAAAATCTTGTATCATCTTGAAAAATGAATGAAACGTACAGCCTACAGAACCAGGGTTGTAAGAAAAACTTGGCTGTGCGATGCTAGATAAGAAATTCTTCAGCACTAGAACTAGATAAGCAGGATTGATGTCAGTTTCCTTCCTAGAGTCTACCATTTACCAGAAAGCAAGCTATAAATTGTATCAACTCCATTAATGGTTACAGAACGTACCTTGACAATATTCACGAATAACGACATTTGTAGGATATGATAAATATATGACAGTCTAGGAAGGTCAATCTGGCGTGCGATGCTTAACATCAGGTGGCAAGACCATGTTTGAAACGAAAAGGCTGCATGAGATGATTGGCGGTCGGTAGTCTTTCTCATCCAACGACATCATTCATAGAAAAACCATGTGGCTTGGACATGCGGCAAGACAGGGTGGCTTTGCACGTGCTGCGATTGGTGAAACAATATTGTTTCATGGTCAGGACTGTCATCTGCCGAACTCGTCGATGCTGGCATACGACATATTAAAATCAAACCAATGACAATTGTACATCACCATTATAACTTGGGCTTCGACCGGTTCTATCCTATGAAGAAACATGATGATAAATATATGGTATATTATTGGTATAACATTTCTGAATAATTAACTGAAATGCAGCAGTCAGCCTACATGTCAGATCTTCCTGCCAATTTTGTTAGATGGAGTGAAACGAAAATGAATGAAATCTAGCATCAGTGCCGAGAAAAGCCTGGTCTATGACAGCATTGAGTTTCGCAGAAAACAAGATTCATGTCTACTTATAAAATGAAAAATTAGTAAAGTTGTCGGTCCTTTCTAAATCGGTTAATCACAACTCCTTTATAAAGTAATGCACAAAAAAACAAAAAAAACAGCAAAGAAGAATTTTTTCTTGGGAAAACTTCTTATTTAATATTGAGTACTCTCAATTGAATTCTTTTACCAACATTTTGCTTGTTTGGGCCTGAACTAGTATAGTCCAGTCAACCACCCCCCTCTCCCCCCCCCCACCTTAATCCTCATTTTAGCTATAATACCATATTTACTCTGAAGAATCATTACTAATGCTAAACTAAATATAATACTTTGAAAGATGAAGATAGAATGTACAAAGTCATCGGAACTTGTGGTTTAAGTTTCTTTAACCTGTTGTTACGTGTGCGTAAAGTTGCAAAATTCATTTTGTGTCGCACCTGCACACGTAGGTTTGTATACCACATCCTTCATTGATATTCTCTAGGTACTTATATAATAATCTGATAGTACTACCAGCATCATACAGTATACTAATACCTTCACATTTACTACTACACTACTTTATTATACAGTAGATAATTTGAGTGCTGCATATTGCATCATTTACCTTCTCCCATCTCACTTTCGTCCTGGTTATTAGAGATATAAATGTCATATGTGTTTCACTGACTTAAAAAGCCCTGCCATACAGCACTAGGTGGGTATCACTTGAAAATCAGAGAATTAAATTGTAAAATAATTTCAAAAGTCTGTAAGTTTATCTGTTTACAACTGGTTGTTATTATATTGTATATCTATAAGTGTTTCTGTATATGTCTGGTCATTTGTAAGTCTGTAAGTGTTTCTGTACGTATCTGGTCATTTGTTAGTCTGTTAGTACTTCTGTACAGTATATATCTGGTCATTTGTTAGTCTGTTAGTACTTCTGTATATATCTGGTCATTTGTAAGGCTGTCAGTGCTTCTGTATATATCTGGTCATTTGTTGTTACAATTCTCCTCATCTTTGCTGTTTGTACAGACTTCTCTCTCTTCAATAGCTGAATAACTTCCTTCCTTTACACTGTCTGGTTGGAATTTGTTAATTGGCTGACCTGTTACTATGGCAACAGTCCCCCTATCCCATTTGTTCTGTAATATTCATAAAAGCATTGTCTGTAGGTGTTGAAGTAGAACAGAAAACAAATTTGGAAGGAAATTCTTTTCCAAACAGTTCTGTCCTCTGTCCAGATCTATGCATTGTCTGTAAAGAGATACATCTTTTGTAGTTCAATGTTTAGTCTAAGTTGCAATATTCAAAAGAAGAGGAGCCTAAAGTTACTAATGTCGATTTATATCCCATGTGTGATATGACTCATGTATACCCATCGATAGTCTGTCAGTTAATTTGCACGCTCTCTACTACATGATGTACTACTACATACTGACAGTTGAATTCTGCTCATGCTGCCCTGCCGGCCGGCGGCGGTTGCCGGGTAGGTTGAATTATTCAAATCTAAAATGAAATGGTCTAAGGCAGAGAGACATCTGTACGCTTATCATCCTGTGTGTGATCTACATTGATAATGAGACCCATCAGACAACAGACAATCGTCACGGCTACCGTAGACCTATGTTACAATCAGCTGTTCGCTTGCCAGTGCTGCATAAATTCAGGATATACGATGCATCGATAGCACGTTTCCTCGAGCCCAAGGCTCTGTTGAAATGACTAACGATGCTCTCTATATTTTGGGCAAGGTGTGTCAACAGGTCCAGTAAAACCATTTGGATTATCTGCAAGACTTGTCTTGAAATAGAGTAGGTCAGATTGACAAGCTTGTGTGACAGATATGTATCTGTCATTGTTCTCGTTTGCATTATCGTGGATACTTCTTTATTAGGGAAATTCTGCTGTGTGTTATTTACTCTCGATGACTCCTAGTGTGTGTTTTTCTGCATACTTCTTCACGAGGAATCATTTGTGTTGATCAATTCTAGTTGATTGGTCTGAGAAGTGGGATATATTTATTTCTGGTTTGAATGATTTTAACTGACTTCACAAGAGTGATTTTGTTTATAGTTTCCTTGCATTCTTGATTTTATTTTAGTTTTTTGCCTTTTTTTTTTAATGCCAGCAGTGAAGCAAGATGATTATTATCGGGTAAATATGTACGGTTTTAATTGTTCCAATTACGATCCTTTAATTATATCTTCCAGGAATGAAGCAAGATGCCAGGATCAACTGCAGTTATCATCTGAAGATCTGAAGACCATTCTTGGGAGGAGCTCTGAACCGTCTGAGACATCATGGCTGTACCCAGCCCTGTCATCAAACAGATAGACAAACAATTCTTAGTTTGTGGTATTTGCTTGGACCACTACACTGTCCCGAAAGTGCTTCCTTGTCTTCATACGTTTTGTCAGAAGTGCCTGCAGAACTATCTGCCCCCGGAGTCGCTGTCCCTGTCCTGCCCTCTATGCCGACAGCTGTCCATTTTACCCGCTGAGGGCGTCGCGGGCTTGCAGACCAATTTCTTCATCACCAACCTGATGGAGGTGCTGGAGAGCCCCGAGTGCAACGGGAACGACGAGGTGGGGAGAGATTCCGGCGATCTGGCGTGTTCCAGCCACGACGGAGAGAAGCTCAAGTACTATTGCAACGACTGCGAGACTGCGGTCTGCTACGAGTGTACCATGACGGAGCACGGGGATCACCAGACCACCTTACTGGCCGACGTGATCGAGGAACACAAGGAGGTTCTACGGAAAATACTAGACGACGTCAAGAGCCAGATACCGATCATAAAGGATGCCTTGCAGAGAGTCGAGAAAATATCGGACGGTCTTTCACAGGAGAAGGCGTCGGCGCTGGAGAAGATCACCAGAGACTTTGAAAGTCTGGAAGATCAGGTCAAAGAGAGGAAACATTCGTTACTTCAAAGCTTGGAAGAGATCTGCACCGGTAAGAGCAGCGTCTTAGATGAGCAGAAAGTGACTTTACAGGATTACTTAGCGAGCATCGAGAGTAACTGCGGTTTCACGGAAAAGACTCTGCTGAAGAGCAACGACACGGAGATACTCTTGATTAAGAAACAGATGCTCACCAAACTTCAGGAGCTCGCCAGACTCTCGGTGCAGACGAAACCCGGAGAGAACGATTTCCTGAAGTTTGGTTGCGAGCTCGACGTGATTGCGAAATGCATCGCAAACCTAGGAATTATTCAGTCCAATAGCGCTGTCCCTCACGAAACGGTCGCCAGTGGCGACGGTTTGAAGAGATCAGCCGTAGGGATACAAACAGTCGTCATGATATCCACAAAGGATCACAGAGGAGAGATAGTCAAATCGGGAGGAGCGCCTCTCACGGCCAAGTTTGATTCGGCCGATGGGAGGGAAATTGCGACGAGTATCAACGACAATAAAAATGGCACGTACGACATTATATACACGCCCTCCAAGGAGGGTATATACATGTTAGATATAAGGTTATTCAACGAGCACATTAAGAACAGTCCGTTCAGAGTTAAAGTCGTGAAAGACGAAGCGAAGCTGAGTCCAAGATCTCCATCCTCCAACGTTCCCGTCCGGAGCGTGAGACAGAGAGCCACCAGGAGGCCCCACAGTGCCTCGGGGGCCGTCAGAACTCAAAAGAGATCCAACCCCATTGAAGACGACCTGGTCCTGGTTATAGGTTCCCACGGTCGAAACAAAGGGGAATTCACAAATCCTCAAGGGATCGCATGTACTCCCAACGGGAGAATAGTCGTTGCAGACAGCACCAATCAGAGTGTGCAGGTGTTTACTAACGAAGGAGACATTAAACTCAAATTTGGAATCAGAGGAAGAAGCAGTGGCCAGTTGCAAAGACCGACGGGAGTCGCCGTAGCCGCCAACGGTAACTTCGCGATCGCTGACTACGACAATAAATGGGTCAACATCTTCTCTCCCGAGGGAAAATACGTCAACAAGATCGCCGCTGGGAAACTAGTAGGACCAAAGGGTATCGCAGTCGATAAGAACAATAATCTGGTAGTCGTGGACAACCGTGCCAGTACCATATTAGTATTTACTCCCTCTGGGAAGCTCCTCAGTAAATTTGGTTCCCGGGGAGCCACAGAACAGCAGCTCTGTGGACCTCACTTCGTAGCCATCAATGGCGACAATGAGATTCTGGTCTCCGATTTCCACAACCATTGCATCAAAGTCTTTGATCATGATGGCCAACTAGTTAACACCTTCGGCTCGAGGGGAGAGGGCAACGGTCAGTTCAACGCCCCAACCGGTATTGCTGTTGATGTCCTCGGTAACATAATCGTTGCTGATTGGGGCAATAGTAGAATACAGGTATTTTGAATTTTTTTTCTAGGTCACATGACATGAAAGCTGATTGTAGAGACGTTATTGCAAAGCAATATTGCTTCTGGTCCAATCTTAGCAAGGCTTGTTGTAACCTCGATTCCTAAATTTTCTCAGACGATTCTGTCATATTTGGCCTTCCTTATTATGGGAGGGGGGGGGTGGGGGGTGAAGGGGTTATTGTTATAACAAGGAAATTATGACTGTAACATGACAGTTACCATGGTAACATGACAGTTACCATGGTAACATGACAGTTACCATGGTAACATGACAGTTACCCCTGCTCCTAAACTACATCCAAGTCACCTTTTCTATGTCCCTTAAATTCATTCTGTTTGAGAAAACTCTATCAATTGTCACATTTGTGGTGTTTTAATAAATAGTAAAGCAGTAACTATATATGTTCAAAATTAATAAAAATGATCCATTAATTGATTAAGTTTGGTTATTGTTGCAATTTATTAAAGAGACATAACAATAAGTGATATTGCATCTGGCAATTATCCACCTAATATCAGGAATCCTGAGAAACATAAATCTGGGATCGCCTAAGCTCCTTTTATTTTATCTCATTCTGATCAACAAATCTGAAGTAAATGAACATTCATGAAACAGCAATTTTGGGTTCAGAGGCCTGGACACAAGTACAGAATTTGCAATATTATTCTCAGTAAATACACTCTGGTCTCAGTTTAGACATTGGTGACCAACCCGCAAAAGCTGATTTAACGTAACCCATTTTAAGACGTAATTAAAAATCTGATTTATCTTTCTGTTATAGATCTTTGACCACAACGGTTCATTCCTGTCCTATGTGAACACCACGGCTGACCCGTTATACGGGCCTCAAGATTTAGCGATCACCAGCGACGGCCATGTGGCTGTGTCAGACTCCGGGAACCACTGCGTCAAGTTGTACAAGTACTTGCAGTAGGAGGTACGCCAGTGTGAGTACGTCCCTTGTAGGGGTTTGTTGGATGAGCTCTTCTTAACTAGTACCCCTGCTGGGGGGGCCGCTGGGGGGGATAGGCATAGCTGGAAATTTTGAAGTTTTACTCGGCCTTTTAATTAACGGTACTGTAAGAAGGATGGAAACTGTTTATAGAAGCTCAGAGGCTTTATTAGTGAAATATTTTAAAACAGGGTTGAATTCAAATGATAGGGTTTATGGTTTGTCTTCGGTTTTATGGTTTGTCTTCGGTTTCTTGGTTTGTTCTTTACTGTGAGTTTGTTTTGCCTGTATTTAAATTAAGGGTGGTAAACATTGAGTCTTGGTTAATTGGAAATGAAAGAATTAAAACATAGTGTGGTAATTTGTCTGTCTGCTTGTTTGTTGATGTGTATGATTACATGCATGCATGTATAAATGTATGTGTGATGTATTTATCTGTTTGTGTGTACATTCAAGACTGCATCTATGGGTGTGTGTATGTACAGTATGTAGGCATTTATGTATGTATGGGTGTATGTATGTGCGTATTGCATTATGGTACAGCCTGGTAACTTAACCAAATGTAAGTTTTAAACTTGTGAGCCAACTTAGTTACAGTTACCAAAACCATTTCACCATATTAATTTAGTACATGGAATTACAACACTTCTTATTAGACATTTCACCCTATTAATGTAATACGTGGAATTTCAACACATCTTGTTAGACATTTCACCCTATTACTTTAGTACATGGAATTACAACACTTCTTGTTAGACATTTCACCATATTAATTTAGTACATGGAATTACAACACTTCTTATTAGACATTTCACCCTATTACTTTAGTACATGGAATTACAACACTTCTTATTAGACATTTTGCCCTATTAATTTAGTGCATGGAATTACACTTTTTATTAGATGTTTCACCCTTTTAATTTAGTACGTGGAATTACAACACTTCTTGTTAGACATTTCACCCTTTTAATTTAGTACATGGAATTACAACACTTGTTGTTAGACATTTCCTACATATTTTTTTCCATTGGAGGACAATTCATTTGAACAATAAATTAAGACAATTTAAAAGTGATAATGAAGTTGAAAAAATATGCCCTATTGAGATTATTAACTATGAATGTAATAATGCTTAATAAGTAGCACTTTATGGCTCTTCCTGGCATATAAAGTTCCAATATGCAGAATTGTTTTTGTTTCTTTTTTAATTGTAGGCCTGTATTCCAATGGTTACTCCTAAATCTTGCCAAAGATGCTTTAACTGGTCCTGTTTAGCTTCCTATACAATTTGGTTTCATTTTAATATTTAATTTTTTAATATTGGCTTTTAAAGTGCATCCATTTTATTTGGTAATTCTGAAAGCTGCAGTTGATTATGTTTTAAAGAATTTTTACTTTATTTTGATAATTTTGACTCAATTACTTAACAGAGGTAGGTACCATAACTACCTCACCTTAAACAAAAATGGGACAATAATAAATTAGCTTTTTGGAGTTGATATTTAAAATTTTCTTAATAATTTTCAATACCAAAAAACATTTACTTTACAACTAAATTATTAGTTAAATAAACTAGTCCAGTTTCATTTTCAAATAAGCAAGTAAAAGTTTTAAAAAAAGAATTGTTTTTTTTGTACTTTAAATTTTATACTGGCATGAAAAAGTGTCTCAGTAACAAAATTTTAAGAATAAAAATAAAACCCCTGAGTACTTGTTCATGAATATTCACGACTTGTCTTGGGTGGGTGGGGGGGGGGGGGAGTGGGATGGGTGTCTAAGTTTGATCATTAGCAATCTTATTTTGAGTAAAACTACATTTATTTTGCAAACTTTTTGACCAAAGAACACTATTTTTAGTTTCAGGGATATGGAGAATTTTCTTAAACTTTTTTACTTTCTGGATTCGTATGCAATCGTTTTTAAAGAGAGGTTTATCGTGAAAACAGATACATTTTGAAAGAATCAAGATTGCACTCATGAGTGGCTAGTACTTGTATTTAGTTTTGTGTATGTTTTTTATGTTTTTGTATGATTTGTAATGGTAGTTTTCTGGTAGTTTATGTCTTATGGTGTCAATTCACATCGTGTGACAGACTAGAGTGGACAAAGAGTGTGAAATGTGACAAGATGGGATATAGTGGCCTCGCTTTAAGATATCACCTAACACTTGTAGGACACTGCATTAATAACACCACTTTAGTATATTACATCAGTGCTGTACAGAACTGTCTGTGGGCATTTGTACATTTAGTGATGTGGAGAGGGGTGGGGGTCTAAGGGGATAACAAATATCTCCTTTCTAGTTTGGAAGAAAAGACAATCAAGTGTTTTGGTCACCGGCTTTCAAAACTGGTGATATAATAACCATTTATGTACAAATATTTCTGATGAGATATCGAGTATAAAAATAAGTCAATGTTTTAGAGAAAGCACCAGCCTACCTGTAAATATGTAACATAATGTAACGGCACTATTATACCTGTAGATATGTGACACACAGTGTAACAGCATTGTAATTTCCCTAGATATGTATTCATACATTAACACTATACCTATAGACATATGTAAGCTTCAGTGTAACAACATTGCAATTTCCTTAGATATGTATTCATACATTGAAAAAAAAACACTATACCTGTAGATATGTTGCCCACAGTGTAACAGCATTGTAATTGTCCAAGATATGTATTCATACATTGAAAGAACACTGTAATCCATGTAAATATGTATTACACACAGTGTAGCAGCACTGTAATCCCTGTAAATATATTACACATAGCATTACAAGCTCTCAGTTAATATCTACAGATATGTTAACACAGTGTATAACAGTATTGTTATACTGATATCAGTGTCCACACAGTGTAACAGCCCTGTATTACCTTAAACGTTGATGTACATGAAATGCATCTAATTATGAAATAACAATGATGTCATTCCAGGGGAAAGCAATTTTCAGCAGAAGAAAAAGGCTAGAGTAAAAGCTGGCAAAAATTTAGGAAGTCAAATTACTAAGAAACCAATAGTTTATCAAAGAAAAACATACCAGGGGTGAAGGAATTCTTGCAAGGAATTTCAATATTATTCAGATATTAACACGTAACTATATATGAAGTTTTAATAGATCTTTGGGCAATATGTTCATGCTTGCAATATAAATAGAAGATAAAAATGTATTTCAATTTTTCAAAATTTAAAAAAAAGTAGATCATAAAAGTACAATATTTTTTAGCTTATGCAAATCAAGTATATGTGTGTGTGTATGTTTCTATGTCAATTACACAGTTTTGAACCATTTTAGTCAGATCAAACAGTAGATAATTTATAATGTTAGTGTTCATTGTATTCAAAGACGTCCATATTACGTGCAAATTAGATAAGCAGGCACTGCCTATTTGAAACAGAATGTTAATGTTATGATGTTATGTAGTGAGCAGCTGCTTAGCAAAATGTATTCTCTATTTTAAAACATAGTTCTCATATTTCAGGAATGAATATGAAAATAAAATATGAAAATAAAAATAGAATATGAAAATAAAATATGAAAATAAAAATAAATAAAAAAGTTCACTTAGCTTTTATTTAAATTATACCACAGGGGTTGGGGGAGGAGGGGGAGGGGGAAGAGGAGAGAAAAGACAAGTCAGCATGTGTTTTAAGACAACCCAAATCACTTGAAAGAAAGGAAGAAATTATTTGAAAATAGATCTTAAAGTATGAGACTGACATACAATTTCAGAGAGAGTACTGTACTCCCCCTGAACCATCTATGAAAATAACTTGAACACAACAATTTATAGTAGAAGAGTTTGCATGGCTTTCTGATTTGTCCTGCTGTTTATAGGAGAGTATGAAGCCAGTTTGTCTGTTAAAGTAAAATATAATACATTTTAGACAAGACAGAATATACCTATGTCCCCCCTAGGACCAAATAAAAGTGGTGACATCCATGCTTATGATTGGCTGTCCTGTAATCAGAATCCTCATCATAAAAATAGGATGCATATAAACAAATATTAAAGATATAAACAAACTTATTAAAAAATAATGAAAAAATCCACAAAGTATGCATTATTTCATATCTGGTGATTCCTCTCCAAACAGTGGAATAAACCTTGGAAAGTCCTTAATCCTAGCCTGTTTGAATTATCCTGGGACAGCAGGCTAAAGCCTCTGTTGACCTTCTCAGTTTGCTGAGTGAGTGAAGAGGGTGATTGCAGGAAGCTGTTTTATTATTCTGCCAGGGGGCCGGCCCTATTGGATAAAGTTGAGGGTATTTAACTTTGAGACTCTTTGATGCAATGACTGTATTATTGGATTTACTGTAGAACATACGACTACTGTACAGGAATCAAGCCATGGATTTGATCGTTTGAGTAATGATAAATGTCAGACACCAGCCACAAAAACAAAAATATGGAGATCTATCCAAAAATTTCAAGATGAAAGGACAAAAATTAAATAGGAGAGTCCTGCAAAATCCGACAAAGATAAGATAGGGATATCTGAAATTGAAATTGAAAACTATTTATTTCCACTTCACCATAACAAAAACAAAGTGAACCAATAACATTTGAATATACAATACAAATATATTCCATAGGAATTAAACAATTGATATATATACAAATGATGTGAAGTGGGGGAGTATCTAACAGTTGTTAGTTGTGAAGTTGCAGAATAGGTATGTTCACGAAATAAATTTGATTGTTGTCTGGTGTTATGGTCATGAATTGTATTAGTAGGAGTGAAAAAAGATGAAAACTTTGTTGGATTTAGTATAAATCAAAATAGAAAACATTTGCAGTCTCACTCATTCTGTTGTACTTCTCGTATTATAATTCTGTTGTAAATAATTTTGCTTTCGTTCCCACCGTTCAAACCCACCTTTAGTTTCCCACCATATTCCTCTCAAATTGATACTGAGCAGTATTTTTTTACCAAAGATATGCGCTTAAAGGAATCAAAATGGTCGCCAAATGTTTACCTTTTTGTCTTTATTATGATGTAGCTTGGTAAAGGTCTCTAAAGTAGATTTCTCTTTTTTGGTCTGTTATCTCGAATCTTGTCTAAAACCAAAATTTGAGAAAATGTGGAGTACTTGGGATATCAACATTCTGAAAAACTGACTGAGATGAAATATTGTTGGCTTATAAACTGGGGATCCACCGCATATCAGGTACAGTTGGATAATCAAAAAATGTCCTGTGCAGTTCATTCTCAATTTCTCATCTGTCGGTTTTTGTAAGTCAGCTGGGACAGACAGTTACCTAGGATAGCTGATTTACATTGTTGTAGAATATAATTCATTATTGGACAACAGTTACCAACAACTGGATCAAATTTTCCCCACACTACCATTTTGGCATTTCAGAATACACTGTAATTGTACTTTATGTGGGAGTACTCTCAAGAACGGAAAAGGTCAAGTTTTTTTTGACTAAATAGTTGAACAAGAGTTTTACTATTTGATATATTATCAACCACGTAGATCAATTATTACAAAAATTACTTTTTGACTTTCCAAAGTACACTCGACTGTACTTTTTGTGGGGAGTAAGTACTCTATAAATGGAATGGTCAAGGGTTTAATGAATGGGTTTATTGGAGATTTCTAGCAGATAGTAAATAGAAGTATTGTAAAGGGTTCCAGTACTTACTTGTTTGTCCCGAGCCATTTCTTATGGCTTCTTTCATGTCGTAGTAGTTACTAAATGTATAAAGTGAAAGTGTCGTCGTTTAGTACAGTCATGTTGCGCTTAAGATTGGAGAGGAAATTGACTGTTTGCTTGTTTTTGTAAAGTCTGTAAATGGTTCACACCTGCTGTGCCCATTCAGAGAGAGAGAGAGAGAGCGAATGTGTGAACATTTTTACGCAGGTGGTCGGTGATGACATTTGAATTTTTGAAGGTTGTTTTTTTTTCTGAGCAAGGATCAAGGTTGTTGGATGAATGGTACCATTAGTGGCATCGCTACTTGGGGAATTCCCACGTCCACCCCTCCTGCTGCACCCTAGAGGACTTCCCTATCCGAAATTCTCAATTAACTGAAAATTGTGTTTTTATTCTCCGTGGCATTATCATAAAAATCACCTCTACCCATGCAATAATGTTGCACCGCCTCTTTCCTCACATCATATACCCACCTACCTTCCCACCCCCCCCCTTCCCCTAGAAATCTTTAATCTGGGGATGCCATGGGACACCTTCATCATGATCCTAATGGTACAATTCATGGTATAACAATCTGCTGGTGTGTGATGTATCATAGCATTAATAGTCTTTGAGTAATATTGTACAGACTAGTCGTATGTGTTTTTGCATGAGTCTTTTTGGCATGTTTTGATTGTTGTGTACATGTTTAATGGCATAGGTAGGTCTCTAGGCTTTTTTTGGCCAATCGAAGGTTATCCGAAGTGTCTAAGGATAAACTTTATGTTATACATGTGAGGGGGAGGTGGGAGGGGGAGGCGGAGGGGGAGGATAATGGTGATCGGAAAACCTGGATAGCAAGACAAGGTAACATATCTTGCTTTCTGTAGAGACTGGGCTGATGGTGATTTCTTCTGAAATTCCTTGAATATTTCCATCGCATTGATCTTCTTTTTAGACTACAAGATGTTAATGTCATTAACTGTCCATCTATCAATTGGGGACTAGTTTATTTTGAGGACTATAGACACACTAGCATGCAATTGAAAATTAATTTCTATGACTCACAGAGAACATGCCATTATAGCTTTATGTAGGTGAAGACATATTTGTTCCTGTGTTATGTAACATGATTGTCTCATGCCTCAATAAATGAAATTAAAAGAGAAGGCAGCTTTCACGTGCCGACGTAAAGGTCAATTAAAACTGGGTTAAGTTACTTGTGACGTAGGCTGAAACAGTCTACCCGTTCTAGCCTATTAGGCCTCCCTGTGTAAAGGTGTATTTTCAAGAGCTCATCCAATCAACCCCTGTGACAAATAGGGATCGGTACATATCTATTTCCTTTTCAATCCGGTGCATTCAGTAACAAGCAGTACCCTATTGCAAAGGACTAACCACACTAGCACAGCTGCTGTGCTGGAGTAGAGGGCGCTATGTTGTTTCTTTTCTATCCTGTTGATTATGACACATTTTAACAAATGGCAATGATTGACTTGAGTTTCTCATAAAGGAGTAACAAATTAAGGCAAACTAAACAGTGAGACCGAATGATCTCTGTATTGGTTTTGGATAATTACAAGCTATTCGATGGCCGTCTCCTCCTCCTTGTTCTACCTGGAGTGATGATTCATCATTTGAGAGGTAATTTGCATGTCTGAGTCGTGATTTTACTGATGACTGTTCTCTATTCAAAGTTCCAAAGATGACTCCAGGCTATGTGCTTATTAGTCAGTCATTGCCATTTTATGTAAGAAAGAGGAAATAACCCCTTTTTGTTTTGTTCTAATTTGCATATTGTCATGGAAACCATAGTGGGATATCTTAGACTACCTGTTTTTATTTTCTCAAACTAACCTTTCACTGATTTTCTTTGATTTGGCTTTTATTCTTTTCTATCTGTTTTTTTTTTTTCTTTTTTTTTTATCTGTTTTTTTTTATCTTTTTTTTTTGCATTCCTTCGGTAATCTATAGCAATCTCCTTAAGCCGTTGTCAGTGATAACGGTTTTCCAACGGGTTATATGCAAAGACGTATGAATGTGAGGATTGGTCTAATAGTAAGTGGTACTTGAGTTGCCATGGCAGCGGCCGCCGTGCGCGTAGCTGAATGATCGCTCAATACTGACATCATGGCAGGGGATGGTAGTCATGGGAACAATATCCAAATGAAAGCACAAAGAGGCTCACACCAGACACAATATAACATATAGGGCTACTCTGTTCAGCAGCGAATGAATATACTCAACCTGTTTTAGCACATGATACATCAAGTAGGGGTTGGGTAATGCAAGCTGTCAATTTGGGATTTCAGATGAAGAAATAGTTTTGAAGTGAAAAAGTACTTGTTTTTGTTTCTTCCCCCAAAGATATTACAAAGATTACAAAGAGATGAAATAGGTATGTCTTATGTGTCATCAAACACAAGACCATGAAAAATATAATTTCATGTTAAAACCTTTAGGAAGATTCTATTCATATCACGTCAATTCAAAGTGGAAAGTTCTTACAGTTTGAGAAATGGGAAAGAATATGAAAGTATAAATTGATACTCCCATCATGCAACTAATTTCTATGCACGGTCACTTTGCCCAATCCCATGACAGCAATTTCAATGAACTGTATGTATTAACTACATGAGGAATCCATGCATGTGTGTGTTAGTAGAGATCACTGTATTGTTGCATAAACTATATAGAGTTTGATGTCACTTCAGAATTAGAAACTGTCACAATCCAAATATAGTAATATAGGAAAGAAGAGAAACAAAAGTTAGGAGAGATTACTATGTAACTGTAACTTATAAAACTAAAGTTTGATGTCACTGCAGAACTAGAAGATCTCACAGCCTAAACATGCAAGTTGACAGTTTGGCAGAGAAAATCGAATTGACAACGTACATACACATTAGATTGTCGGCTTTGATGTTATCAATATGTTAGTTTGGAACTTTTTTTTTTTTTTTTTTTTTTTTTTTTTTTTACTTTTGTGGCAAACACACCAAAATACATGTTAACTAGTGCTTACACAACATCACAATTTCAGAATGTATATTTCATATATTGACCACTGGGCATTAAACATGATGTGATTCATAACACTTGACCATGTGTTGTCTAGGCACTACTTAATTACTTACAAAAGAGTGATATATGCAAGGGAGTTGACCCTCTCTGTTGACCCTCACTGAGATACTGTAGTTGATTTGTCTTTAAACCAGATCAAGAAAAACTGAGATAGTTGATTTGATTTTGATTTGAGATAGTTGATCAAGGAAAAAAATGTTACACTCATCAAATCCAGATCATACTTGACTTCATTTCAAGTTTACATGTGTGTTCAGCTTCATCTGGTCTTGTAAAAAAAATATCAAAACTGGCATATAAGAGATTCAAATAGCTCACCTTTCACGCTACTCTATTGGTAACCATTTCAATTTATCTATATTTCTTCGTAATAACACAATCTTTATGTTTAAATGTGTTTGTGGAATGGCATTATTGACCTATATGCTTTTGGGCCAGAGAATGTGCAGAGGGGAAGAAGGTTAGGGTTAAAGGTGAAATGTGCTCCCAAATCTTATGCTTTGGGGCCAGAGAATTATGCAGAGGTGGAAGGTTAGGGTTAAAGTGAAATTTGCTCCCAAATCAAATCAAGGGCGCAGTAGACACAATTACCTAATTTTCTACAAATTTCAACAAGAATAAATATTAAATTCACTAAGGGGGGTGATGGTACATATCCCTTTCTACACACCTTGTACCCATTCCCTTCCCCCTCCCCCTCCCCCACTCCCATCCTACACTTGTTCTTCTAAGGAGCAACTAGTTCTTCTCTCCCTCTTGCTTTTGTTTTCCTAACTTGAATACATTGATATACTAAAAGCTTGAAACCATGTCTAATGCTTCACTGTATATACTCTGCTAACAAGCTGCATGTGAGAAGTCCATCTTATCTTTTAAAACATCTACAAGAGATGAATGCTTTTCATATATCCACTTCATCCTGCTTCTCATGCCTTGCTTTAACTAATTTTGCTCACAACTGTTTATCAGCTTGTGCTGCAATTATTCATTACATGTTGATAGATATATCACAATACTTGACTTTTGTCATGTCATTAAATATTCATTGCTCTACATGTTTGTATGAATATTCATTTCAGTTATGCCGTTTTGAATAATGATTGCACTAGATTGTAATCATGCATATGCGTACACAGATTTTATCACATAAACCTTTGTATAGTGTCCAAGATAAGGATAATATATTAGGAAAATATTTGTTCGATAAACAATTGATTCGTGAGTGTGTTGGTCATCATACTCCTTGGAATATAAAAACAACAACAAAAATGATCAAAATTCAAAACCGTTGCTTAGCAACTCTTTCCACCATTTTCTTGACGAGGAATCGCTATCCGTTGCCATGGTGATGATGAGGTTGACTCACAAAGTGTATGTCATACCACAGGACTAATTCAGGCTATTGAACATTGTCTGTTATTAACAGGGCTTAAAATAAACATTTCCTTTCTAAAATTACTGATTGACTGATCTGAGGCCCCTCTCCATTTATCCCTGCCCTTCCCCGCGTTGCTGAAAGCTGGTTGCCATAGGATACAGACAGCATCGACCTGTCTGTTGCACCTGTCGTTCTCACCCATTGGAAGTAAATCAGTCCGAAAAGTGGGGACTGCTCTTTAATACTTTTATCATGAAGTCTAAATGAGGAATCAGTGTTTGACTTGCATTTAATTATCACACTTAGAGGCAAAGCTGCTGACATAATCAAACAAACACTAACTCTGTATGCAAAAGAACAGAAATCTTACAAAATCAATTTTTTTAAGATCATTTTAGTGTCACCCCCTGCAAGAACATTAACCTCAGTGACTGACACATTTCATAGCACTACTGTGGGGCACTTTGACACAGATCTGAAATGGGCGGAATGAGGTGGGAGGGGGGGGGTGAGGGCACTGGAGTCGAACCAATAGTCTGGAGTTGAAATGGCTGATAGTTGTTTTACAGCATCCATGCGTAAGTCATCGCTGTGAAAAATTATTGTGACCATTCCCCATCCCCTTGGAATCTCTATGACAAATTATTTTAGCTTTACATGAAGAAGAATGTTTTCATTTCTTGAGGAAAGGGAATTGTTAATTATAAACATCTCTATCACATATATGTATATTCGGTTGTGTTTAGTTTTCCTTATAGCCCAGACATCAACGAAAATCATATATAAGACGACTATGTGATGACTTTACAGATGGTTAACTTTATACAGTGGCAGTACTTTACACAACACAACAGAGATGAGGGATATTGATCCCAGTATCACTCCCTTCCTCCCCCTCCCCCCCCCCCACACACACACCCCTGGCTCTTCCATTCTCCCACACTTGGAATATTACATCATGGTATGTTAAGTTTGTTTAGTTAAGCTGTACAGAATCACAGAGACAGCAACTTTTGCCTTTTCTCATCTTCCTTCGAAGATAAGTGACATTTTTACAAATGATCTTAACACATAAACCACTGTGAACTGTGCTATATAACTTCACAATCAGTCCTATACAGTCAACTTGAATGGCAGAACACAGTAAAACTCTCTATGCAACCAGGTGACAGTGGGATCATACCAGCATTTATGCATGTTGTCATGGGAACCCAGACAAAGAAAAATACAAATCCTGAGGAAAACAAAAGGGAAGAAATTTCCGAAGCGTCAAATATCGAGGGGGGGATTCTTTTTATTGTTTTTTCCTTGGGTTTTTTTTTGGATTGTTTTTACTTTTTTTTTTTCTTTTTTTTTGACCCCTTGCTTTTGCCATTCTTTTTGGGCCTTTTTCCCCCCTTTTTTCCGGCCCCTTCTTTTTTTTTTTTTTTTTTTTTTTTTTTTTTGGGCTTTTTTTTTATTGGGTTTTTTCCTTTTTTTTTTTTCTGTTGCTTGCTTCGCAGTGTTTACAGGTGAGCACCTGAACAATTGAGAATACTATGGTTTCCATGGCAATAAGGGGTGGAAAGATCATACCTTGCCCTCTGACCCAGCACAGCTTCTGAAGTACCTGCCCACTTCCAGGATTTATGACCTCAGGTCGCAGAAGGCTCGGTTTTTTAAGTCTCTAAGACACAGCCACATGGTGGTGTACGTGTAATAACAAAGCGAATTCTAGTATGTATTTATAGTATGTTAAAAGACAAAAAATGAGTATTTGTGTGTATGTGTCTGTGTATATATTGTTGCCTTGGAAACAATTGTGTATTACATATTATGCAAAGATTATTATAATTGTTTAAATCAATGCTGTTTGTATCCAATTTAAATTCAATATTTGTATGCATATATTGCCGGTGTATGATATCTTGAGAAAGTTGCCAGTGGCCTATACATCCAGCCTACCATGTCATGTGTCATGGATGGGAAGTTGGAAGGAAAGAGAAACGATCCTGGTGACACATTTGCAAAGCATGATGGGACAAGACTGGATCTTTCGAAGCCCTCCTCTGTCACAAGTTATATTTGGAAGTGAAGATTAAAGAAACAATGAAAAGTTCTTTCCCCATCCCAGGGTCTTTACTTTATTTTAAATGAAGGCGTCCTTACAGATTTTCTGGTTCTTTGTAGCGCAGAAATCGTTCATAGATGTGAGTAAAACAAATCATCCCCAGGGAAGGAATAAATTCTTGATTTGGTAGGGTGAAAATTAAGGTATTACTTAAGGAAGAAGCTTAGAGGAAAATTTGGAAACAAGGCGATATGGGCATTCCAAGATTGAGATTTGGATTAAGCCTGAGTTGTGCTGCCTCCGTCAGAAACTAAGCAAAGTTTTGTTAGCCTTTCAAAAACCTTGACAGCCATGTATTGGATGCAACAGGGACAGGGTGAGGGTTACGTGTACCCTTCAGGTTCATCTTTTGTTCATTTTCAGGCCACACTCCCCTCTCTCTTTTATCAACTGACAAGCAGATGTTAATTAGTTTATGTTGAGGTTCAGTTTGTGTGACTTTTCGGCCTTGAGCAGAAAGTGAAATATCAAGCTTAAAGTCTGTTTAATATTCCAGTCCACAGTGGCTCCTAAATGCCAGCAAATAACTGACTATTACCAGATCAGCCAATTCGGTCCGGGAATGATTCTATTCCGGATGTCCCTGTTACAAATTCCACTCCAGCTATAATATTTTTGTCCCTGTCACATCATTCCCATCCTTTTCTTGTGAAGCAAAAGAATGTTTGGGTATGTAGTTTGGTGATCACATTTGTCAAGAGATGGATGAGGTACCAAAAACTGATTAACAATGTTACCTTGACTTTGTAAGACTAATGAATAAAAATCTGGCTGTAATTGGGCAGTGAAAAAATCATTAAAGTATCTCCTGTGTACTCCTGGGTGCTAAGCTTTTTTTGATATTTTGTTTGAAATTTTTTACTATCCCAACTATTTATGCAATTTTATTAATTTTTCATCTTAAATAAAATTGTTATGTATTGAATTTATTTCAGATGAATGATGCATTTGAAACAAGGTTTGCTTAACAATATAAACTATAATTAATATTCCTGAAGTAAAAAGAAAATTCTATTCCCACCTCCCCCCCCCCCCCCCCCCCCCCCAAGTTTGAGGTATCCTGATCATACTTTGAGCAAACCTCAATATTAAGAAGTAAAAAATGTCAACTAAACCATCAGAAATAATTTGACATTTATTGATAATTTATTCTCCTTTATTGTTTCTTTGGTAGGTGACCATGAAATTCTAGTCTGCCAAAAAAGTCATGATTACAAAATTAATTTCCCCAGGGATTATTTCTGCCTCTGTGTGCTGATTACATGTTTTAGGTTTCATAGTTTAAAGAAATTATGCCATTTTTTCTTTATGATAGATAATAAACTTTGAAAATGTGGAGAAGAAAACACGTTTGATAGAAGTGTGTTACGAATGTTATGAATCTATAGATGTATTTTTGCCCCTTGCAATGTTTTTTAATCTCCCTGTCCCTCACCCTACAATATTGGTATTATTCACCCACATCTAAATAATGAAAAGTATTAACATGTGAATTTTTTTCTTTAAAACTGGGTTAAAATATAAGTAATATTCGTAAATAGAATTTGCTAATTTCTTGAAAGATGAAATGGGAAGTGTGATTATTTGTGCAAGAATTGTTGGTTAATCCTCGTGACCAGAGGATACATTGCTGTTATTAAAGTAATTTCCAAAGATCTGTTTGCTACCAATATCACTCAATGAAACTGTTAATACTTGTTAAAGAGACCTTTTAAGTAACATGGTACGATTTTGCAGTTTGTTCAGTAAATAAGATAAAGTCGTCAGGGAGTGACCATTAAATGGAACCAATGGATATCCAGATATGTCATAATAGCAGATAAAGACATTTTCACATTAATTTGTTTTCAAGCAAGCCAAATAGTATTCAACAGATAAGGTCAATTTCTTGCTGGTTTCACCATATTGGGTGGAAGGTAATGAGCTGTGGTGTTTCTACCAGAATTGTCTAATTCAAGAAAGAAAATACAACCAGTTTACTTGTTAAAGTGAGAATAAACACCCTGTGTTACCTTGTTTCAAAAAATATATAAGTAAACGACCGCAAAAAGCAATCCTTTTCGTGACGTTTTTAATCACTTGAGTGCCACATCTTTGGTTTAATGGTGAAATATGTCACCCTGTGTGGTACCATATCATATTTCTGAACACTCTGCAATTATCCATGCTGTGCTATGCTGAACCAAACCGGTTTCTTTTGGGTAGGTGTTAGAAATCATTCTTTGTATTTTGTGTTGGATTAGACGACCTGATTTTCTTCCAATAAAAAGATAGAACCTCCCCCTCCCTCCCTTCCCCTACCCTCCATGTTCCACTCTTTATCAAGAGGACTTGCCCCCTTCACTGTTCCTTTTCCTTCAACTGCAATTCTTCTCTCTGTAGACCATTAAACATCTTGCCATTCTATTTTTTTTTTATTATTATTTTTTAGGCTTTGACAACTCCTTTAAGTGCAATAATGGACAAAATTGCAACATTTTACTTTCTTTTTTTCTGATTTTATACATTTTAAGCCTCTTTGTTTCTTTCTTTTGTTTAAATATTTTCTTAGTTACATCCTAAAAAGACATTGTAATGAGAATTGACCTTATTTAAATTTTCCTTTAACCATAAAGATGAATTTTAGTCACCTGTGCTTATTTGGTTTCCTTCCTATAACTTTTTTGACAATGGTTGTAATCTTTTAATCTTGTTGCAAACATCAGTGATTATGAAACAGTTATATTCATTAGAAATAAAATAACATTGAATAGATTAGCTACAAATGCTGAACAAAATAATCTGAAAAAAAAATCAAGGGAAATCGAGCAGGAATTACTTATCCCCAGAGATAGCGGGTTGGAGAGGGATTTTAAGAGGTATGACAGAATGTTGCATCGTCGAAATTGAATTTTAGAAGTTGAAAGTAATGCTTTTTCGTGGATTAAATGTTTTTACTTCTCTGAAGAAAATATTCATTTCCATTAGAAGAAAATATTCATTTCCATCAGATATAATTCTTCAACAGTGATTTGCTCAAACTCTAGCCATAAGTAATGTGGTTATGTCAAAGGTCAGCTTCTCCAGTGGCCTAGTTTTGAGATTCTATTGGATATAATTTCAGTTTATTACCCAAATTTATGCAAAATGCAGAGATCTTTGATTAATGTTGGGATGATTATGTAACCAGCATTCATCATTGGTGAGAGTATTTAGCTATTGGTTATTCATAGTATTTAGCTAATGGTTATTCACAGTATTTAAGCTAATGGTTATGCCAGTTGGGACAATTTCTTAATGCTAATACCTCTTTTAGCTGTCCTCTCATATCAAGCTTCAAAGCACTCGTATTGACAGTACAAACAGTTCCTAACCTTTAATATAATAGAAACACGATATTTGTACTGCTCGTACTGACACTACGAGTGCTCTGAAGCAGGACATGACAGTACAGTATAGAACAAAATTGTCCCAACTGGGTGAATGGTTATACTCATATCAATATGTATGGTTATATTCAAATGAAGAAATGAATATTCCGTTTGGTCTATTAATGAACACTGCCTTTCAACCTCTGTCAAATATTAAAAGATTGGTTTTGATTTTTCAATTCAATAACCATTGGAATTTAATCCAACCAATCATTATGAGAAAATAAACTGATATTTTTTCCCTTTTGACAAGCAAAAAGATCAGTTATTTTTTGTTGCAGCTTCCCAATCATGCAATGTTGTATGTAATAGAAATAGTAATAGACAGGGCCAAAATAAGAGGATGGAGGAGGGTGCATTGATGGTAGAAGAGGATGGGGGAGGGTGCATTGATGGTAGAAGAGGATGGGGGAGGGTGCATTGAGGGTAGAGCATGAACAGAGAGACTGGAATTATTGGTAGCAGTTGGTGATGAAAGATAAATGAATACGCATAGCTTGCATGCTTAACATTTATGTATGTTGGAAAGTCAGTGATGTAGAGGTACATCGCGTCAATGTGGCAGTATGGATAATACCATGCAAATAAATGAAAGATAAAGCATGTAATTGTGGAATCATTTGGTAACTTGTCTTGTACTTTTTTGTGTGTTTTTGTTATTGATAACATTACAACAGGTGTCTTGCTTTACAAAGGAGGAGCATTAAGGGGAAGAGGGCAAGTTCTATCCTCCACCCACCTCACTTCACCCATTTATCCCCACTTCATCCTATTACCCCCATCCTGAACTCACTCTAGGTTCAATTGTTTCATCATAAAGCGGATGGAATTGTGCTCTCAAAGAGCAGAAGCAGTTAAGAAATGAATCTTCCCTCTAAAATGTTCAAATTCCCTAAACTCAATAACTCGCTGATAGTGTGAACGATTTCATTCTTGATAATGGGTGTCGGGTGGGACAAAGAAGTGGTGTAGGTGGAAACAACTTTGTAAAGTACCCTGCTAAATGTGACAATGATATTCCCGCAGTTTTGATTAGACATGCCCTCAATAATTTAAATTTCTTTTTTACCTGTTTGGCCCTCCGTAGAAACAGCTTGAACATAAGCTGTGATTGTCAACAACTACAATTGTTAACTTTCATGCCTGTATCCCAGTTAGAAGCAACCCAGGTGATTGAACCATTTTAAAGCCTGTTTATTCAGATGGAGACATATTTTTTGGCTCCACTTAGGGATAAATAATAAGCATTCTAAATGAATGCTCATCTTGGACAAAAACCTTATTTCTCGTTGTAGTGCTTTAGCAGTGTTGCAAAATAGTGAAAATTCCTTCCCTCCCCCTAGTCCATCGGGGCAGGCCTCAAAATGTGCTTAAAAAACGAGTTTCGTTGCACATATTTAGTACCAAGGTTTGTTGGTTGGAAGTTGTAGAGGGATGTCCTAGGAACATTTTTCACGATGTTGGATGATTGGAGAGGTGTTATTTTTCGAGTAAACAACAAACAAATGACGTCACTCTTATACGGTGTACGACGATTACAACAAAGCAGTTCCTTGTCACAGCAACACAAAAATGGCATTTAAATGCATTTGAACTTATTAGAACCAAGATGTTTTTGTTG
>KN889311.1:19960-33969 GCA_000934455.1 Apostichopus parvimensis | reverse complement strand
AGAGAAAACCAGAGAAATAAGATATGACTCATAATCTACAAATAAGGAGTAAAGTTTTAGAAAATATATTGGAATTTTTTTTCAGCAATACTAGGCAGTCGAATGAAAAGTACAAAATGTACCACAATGAAAGTTTGATGCTAGATAAGTGTCAGTTGCATAGATGGAATTAGAACCAAATAAACCATGACTATACAGGAAGCGGATTAAGAACGGATTACGTATGTTTGTAGAACTGATAGTTGTTGAGGGGTCCCAAGTCTTTGTTGAGGCTGGTGATGTGAGACTTAATACGAAAGATCCAATCGATTTCTTTACGTTTACGTTCAGTGGCGGATTTGAAGTTCGAGGCAATTAAAATGCATTTTAGGTTTTTGAGAAAATGACTATGAAGATTGAAATGTTCGGAAACAGGGAATCCTGCTTTTCGTGATAAATTTTGCGATCATCATCGAAACAAAGAGGGCAATTAGAACATTTTATTCAGTAAAGTCACTTTGTAGGCTAAAAGTAGGATTTTACGTTACTTTATAAGCTTTTCTTTATTCATTGTTTTACACAGGTAATTGGAGATATGATAGCACCCTAGGGCATCTTAGTGGTAGCCGTATATGCTTTAGTCTATATGCTGAGGGAAAGGCATATGGTGGATTTAGGTGTACATTTATTGTTAGGTTTGTGTTATCATTATTTGTTTTACATAACAAAAAGGAACCTACTAAGGGGGGGGGTTGGCAAATTAGCTAAGTGGGTGGGCCGTGTAGGGGACTGGGCCTTCATATTCCGAGATAAAAAATTCGGGAACTGATATAGGGGCTATCAATGAAATTGATAGGCCTACATAAAACACATAGACGTGATAAATGTATTTATGAACCGTAGTGAACCGTAGTTTCAAATTAGATGTTAAATCTTATGAGATCTCTACGTTTATTGGTATTCTAACAAAACCATCACATGAAAACCAAAACAAACACACGGCTGAACTTACATGACCTTTGAGTGCCATCAAAACAATCACAACCTTGTACTCACAATAGGGAAGGTATACATCCATAGTATCAGGTCTTTCAAAATTAATACTGCTGTTGAGAAAGTTATGTTGACAAAGTAGGGCGACATACACGCACATATGTTGACATGACTGCATATGTTTACCTTAAAGGGAAGTATACCAATATGGACATAGTCACATAGAGACTTATATACATACATAACCATGTTATACATGGAAGAGAATATTTCATGTAACTCCTACATGTGTAATTATACTTATAGTCCTGTTGTTATAAGCTCTCACTGTAAATAACTGTTTGTACAAAAATGTCTCACCAACTTCCTTACCCGCTCTCAAGTCAATAAATTCCTGGGTACAGCACCACTGGTGATATGATGTTTGTATTCATCATTATTTGCTTACAATAACCCACAGTATGATTTCAGTCATTATTCTGGGCACATTGTAGCTTCAACTACAGGATTTTTACTTCTGAATTCTCTGACAAGTTTCGCACATTTTTCATTTCCTTGTTCTGTTAAGGCATTTTCCAATTTTGTGATGTTTGTGGGAGATATCAGTGAATGTTTGGTCAGCTTCTCTAACAAAAAAGTTCCTGGTGTCTTGTGCTTCTTGATATCAGTAATTCCTTCCTCAGGAATTTGGAAAATATTTGCCAGCAGGGTAGATTGGTCTACACCAAGATGTTCTGATAAGTTCTGCTTTAGCTGATCAAAAGATTTGATGATGGCTGTGAGGTAGAAAGGAAGGAAATTGTAAATGTGTTTAATACACTACTCTATATAAAATGAATTAAACTGATCCTGTGTCATGCAAACAATATGCAGAATTGTGAGACAACAGTGATTGTTTATACACACACAGGTTAAATAAACCTTAAAAGCTCAGAGTTTTCGATGAAACTCAACATAAATATTCAACAGAATATACATTTTGAAACAGGTGGTTGAATTTCATTTGTAGGCAGTATGTAAAATGTTGATGTATGAAAAGTAAGATTACACATCTCATATGAATGGAATATAAAGCAAACATCAACACTTAATATATGGCCTACAATTAATTAACATGCTTTTTAATTGTTAGTAACATAATTACTCACATTCAGGTAGGACAAGGTGGAATGGAGATGTGATTTGGTCAATATGTAGTAATTTGTCAATCTGAAGATAAAATGAAGAGGAAAGCTTGATGATTCTCCCAGCAAATTAGTTTATTCATATCTCACCTCTATCAATTGACAGTGTGTATCAAAACATGGTTTAAGTGATAATTGTTAAGATAGGCTAATTAGTACTTACTGTTTAGGATATTTTGTATGTATTACATTTGTGATATGAAGACAGCTTGTCATAAGGCCTTCGTTTTGTTTATTTCAACATTATATTTCAAACCTGTATCATGGAAATCAGTTCGTCAATTTAGGCAAACAAAGTAGAGATTTCAATAGAAATAAAGAAATGACTTAATTAGAGAAGGTAAAAATGGTTAACAATTAAAATAAAAGGTAAATATAAAAGGAGTCTCAGTAGCTAAGATAAATCCAAAGTGAAACGTTAAACTCCTTGTATTTAAAATTTGCTTTGTGTTAATTGAAACCAAAATCAAGTTACCTGCAACTGAATGCTAAACTGGAAAAGATTCTTCACAGACATCCCATATCTTGCTTCTATTTCCAGATTGACAGTATCTTTGATCCCTTTATTATGAAGATGGAATTCTACCTTGTGTCTGTTCTTAAACCATATGGTTTCCATAGCAACATCCTTGAAGAGAGAAAATTCAATAGATTTTTAATTATTAGTTCATAAAACTTGTGAGAGTCTTGAACATGGTGGTCAAGTTGTTAGGGCATTTGGCTTGTAATTTAAAGAATGCAGGTCCCAGTACTGGGCGACTGGATGGTTATGATCTGGATTTGGGCAAGGGAAGTAACATCAATTGCCTGTCTTCATCCAGGTGTATACATTGGAAAATGCAAGGAAAGTTGTAAATATAGCTGTGTGCTTTACTTTGAGAGCACCCATGTCCCAAAGTGGACACATATATAGTAAACTGCAGTACTCTATGACCAACTGATGGAATTATGCATATAGATTAAAATTGATGGATGTTGTAAAGTCATTTGACAAGGCTTTGGCCTACATGCAAGGCTTTAAACTGTCAACTTGATATTCCTTTTAGCTCTTATAAGCTTTGAAAAGAATGATTATTCGTAGCAGGAAAATAAAACAAAAAACAAATAAGAGACCATAACAATTACACACATTACAAAGTACTTATATAATCAATACATGGACAGTCAATGAGGAACGAATAAAGGACTAGTCCAGAATGAAATCAACTGTATAGAAAACTGCAGCTGGGACCATCTGACCGCTTTTCATTCATCGAATATCATAGGAATGACAGAAGGAGACAATTTAAAAATAACATCATGTTTATTTGTATAACAACATATGCTAACACCAAACACATACCACTCAACAGATGCAAATAACTATTCATCTAACAAATGCAAATTACCTGTGGAACAGGAATTAAATGCTTTCCTTACATGTTGCTAAGAATACTGTAAATAATAATACATTATAAATGTTATATTATATATTATACATAAAAAAGATAATATTTGACAAAGATTACTAACCACTTTTCTAGGATGTGGGTTACACTGTGATGTACTGGAGTTAGCGCTAACATGTAAAATTGAAGTCATAGATTTGAGTACAACGGAGACAGGATCATGAATTATGGTTCCTTTTTGCTGGTAGATTTCTTCATTGATAAGACTCTATTAGTATAAGAAAATGAAACAATTGAATATGATATAATTATTTATGTAAAGTTTAATATTAACATCAATGCAAACACTGCTTAGTTGTCCTATGGATTATCAGGAAGCAATAACATCTTCCCGGTATGGCCCTCTCTGGGGTGGCCATCATTTGATAAATCAGGGAGCTGTTATAAATATCTAATACATAGAGTGTCTGATAGGATGCATTATCAAAGACCATAAATAGTCTGACAGATTATGTTATGAAATATAATTCTTTGCTGTCTAAATTGTGGACACCTGGTAAAGGTGTGTTTACAAATGTGTCTGTAATTACATACTTGTTGCAAGTTTGCAATGATCACTAGCAATAAATTATTGAAAACTTAAATAGTTATTGCTAACACTGTATCAATCCTGTACAATCATGTGCATGAACCACGTGTCATTCACAAAGGCAGACAACTGGAATCCATGAGATAATTAGCAATACCACTTGAGCTGACAAAATCAGCTACTTACTTTATGTTCCAGAGTGTCATCATTATGGAACCAAAGATGGATTGTCAATTGATCGCCCGATTCAGAAACTCTGTTTACAATCGGTAAAAGACAAACACGCTTCCTCATCTTGGGTATGGAAGGGACATGAAGACCGATGAGACATGGTTTCTCAGCTTCAACTGCAAAGTGTTGACTATTCATAGAGCAGCTGAGGTGTTTCCTTTCTAAGCTCCACTTGACAGATTTATCTGAAGAAAATTTTAAAATCATTTGCTAGTTAGCTTTTATAACATGGTGAAAGGTAGAACACCAATCCTAAACTATACCGTATATGAATTTAAAGGGACAGTCTGGTGATAGAAAATACAACTCTGCAAACAAAGAACATCAAAATAGTGCAATATCATGTTACTAACTCTATGTATGGATGCAAGGTCACTAGATAAAACCCTGAAGTTTAACAAAGCTTGAAGGGTATTATATTCCTTTGGAAATGTTGTTTATTTCTCCCTAAAATGTGCAACATTTGAAATGTTTGTACAACCAAAAAGACAACGCCTTCTTGAAATGGAGATGATTTGTCTGGACATCACCTCCTTCTTGAGATATTGATTTCTACATTACACAGAACCAGAAGGTTAAGTAATTTTCTTGCCAATATTGTGTTTGTGTACTCACGTATCGTGTGACTTTCATTCGTTTTACTTTAGTAGTTACGTAGGTTTGGAAGGTGTTCAGGCTTTGACACATATTGACCTCAAATGACCTTTTAACCAGCACAAAACACCTTGTTTGACATGCCCCAGTGGATCTAAATAGTACATATGAAGTTCACACAACCTTTTTTGAATAATTGTGCTTACAAATGTTTCAGACTTTGACCTCTACAGAAAAGCAGGGTTTTTGGTATTCATGTAATATGGCACCATACCCCAAGTGTCAAATAACACCATTATGCAATTTATGGCCTAACCATGTTTACAAGTCAAGAGGTGGTACACACAAGCTGATATACGTACTTCTCTGTCGATAATACAAATGTTAGTGACTTTATATATAATATCACTGGAGTAAAAAACACAAGACAAAAGAAAGAAACAGACCTGTTTGTAATACACCAGAGTACACATCAATACCCATCTGGTTAGTTGTAGTAATAGCACAGTGCGGAATAATCAAGGTGACAGGCTTGTGTAAGGTAAGGCTTTCTGGACCAAATTTCACAAAGGGGGTCAACCTTAGACTCTTGTTTGAGATAGGTCTTTTAATGGCAGGGTCAGCAGAAACCCACAGACTAACAATCCGTCCAGTGTGAAGTGCCCCAGCTGGTACACGCAGGCAAACACCTGCGATAAAAATCTCTCCTCCGTGCTGATCAAAGTATTGTTCTTTATAAAGATTGGACCCTGGGAACAAAGGAAGTCTCTCTGGAGGAGAAAAGTAATATATTTCATGTGAAAGGGAAGTATTTTGTCACTTTCATGAATCATGTGTTAATGCAAACTGTTTTTTTATTCCACTATATGAAAATAACCTCTGTAACAAAAACTGATGTTTTCATATTCCTACTTAAGGCTATTTGTAGATAATTCAAAAATATAAAATAAATTGGAAAATCAATTACAGATTTGATATGAGAAAGAGAGAGTCAGACCTGTAATCAACTATCTGCAAGAAATGTTAGTATCATTGAATTAAACATGAAACAATTAATGACATGTTTAATGTACAGAAACAATAATAAGTATGCAGGGTTTATCATATTCCTCTAGCATTGACATGCCTGAAGCTATTTTGGAGGCAAATGATATATTCATACTGAAATCAAGGAAAATCATTCATTTTGGTAAATACTGAAACATAAGGGTTGCATGAAATAACTGTAATGATCCTAGAATGTCATATAGGATTGAGAATAAATATATAAGTAACAAACAGAGAAGGAATACATATGTTGCTAAAACTATAGTGTACTTTACCATGTTCTTCCTTAGCAAGCACCAACAGCCGTCTTCCCAAGTCCAGTTTTCCATGTGACAATTTCAAGGCTCTTTGGACATCCAGTCTCTTGTATCCCTCCTCTAACAAAATTTTGCAATTTACTGACAACTTTGGTTCCCTTTTTGAAAGGATTTCCTGTTTCTCTGGAATTTTTACCTGAAATAATGTTGAAATATTACAAATTGTTTATACAATTCATACTTTTTATCAAACTTTCATGAAGATAGACAACTCTCTACTGGATTTGAATATTCTACTTCCTGTGTACTTGATCTCTACAAACCCAACTTTTGAGTACTAAAGCATAAAATAACAGTTAAATGTTTGTTATTTTGTTACGATTAGTAAAAGGAGGACTTATTAGTAATGGAAGAGTAATTCCTTCTTCTGTTACGTGACTTGCATGACAGCAAAAAGGATACTTTTCATATTAGAAAGTACAGTTCTAAGATCTTGATTTTATGCAAATTGATCCTTGTTTTCCTTCAAGATAAAGTTTCAAAGTCTCAACAAGTTTTCACAAACCATTTTCTTATCATCTTTCTCTCCATTTTCCTTTCCAGTCTTCTCCTGTGATGTATCGATGAACACCAGCACCAGTCTTGCAACCTTATGAAAGTGTATAGCTTTCAATCCTTCATACATTCCGATCATTCTGTCTGGCATGATGAGCTCTCTTTCATCCAATATTTTCATCAGCATCTTTCCAGATTCTGCTGCTTCCTGAATTGTTTCATTTTCTGCTGGCTTGAGCTCAAAATACACGCCTAGCTTTAGACAATGTTGTTTATCTAGAAGCTTTGCAATGTCTCCTCTCAACTTTTCATATTTGTGTAAGTCTGAAGGTGAGAACAACAACATCTACTTTACAATCGAAAAAGTATAGCACATGTACAGATATGAGGGCCTTAACCACATGCTAATTATGTTCCAGTTTGGAACAAAAGCAACGTTCACAACTAACATGCATATTATAGTACACAACTGGCCCACAAGCATGCAACCTGCATGAAAAATGTTGGTGTGTATTAAATTCAACGGTTGGTGCACACAATAAATTGGTTAAGTTTACTACCAACAACTTGCATGCAACTCTGCAACTTTAAGCCCTTGTCTTGTGCATAAATTCTAGGCTTGTATACAGCTTCACCTTCAAGTTTGCTTTTTGTTCCAAATTAGGAAGTGAGCATACTAACTGAAAATAAAGCGTGTAAATAGAACTTAGATATTTTTGGGGTCCAGCGGCAAGATTAAATTTCTCTCCATGATAAGTGTTTATGTTGATCAAATATTTCCCAATAAACTAAGGTTATATAAGTAACACTCAGGTGTGTCTACTTCTACAACCAAATGTTATTACTTTTTCACCTCTACTCAGACACTCACCTGGGTTCATGTACTCTATGTGTGCTTACATACTTTTTCATCTCCACTAACACACACTTACCTGGAGTATGTATAAGATAAAATAAAGAGCATTCACTTTTTTTTGTTCCAACTTTACTTAGATGCAGGCCAGGATGGACTTTTAAAACTAGCAAAGTTCAACCATCTGTTCAACTTCCACTTAAAAACTCACCTGGATGCAGTTCTCTGAAAAGAATTTCCTGGCTTTCTGGAGATAAGAGAATGTTTTTCACCTGAAGGAAAAACAAAAATTATATGAATAATGGAAACTTTAAATGTCAGAAAGTCTAACATACAATAGTGCAATATATCTATCGCAACCCTGTGATTGGTTAGGTTACAGTAGGAATGTAATGTAAAAACATAGAGCTGAAACAGAATAAAATAACACATAATACAAATTGGAAATCCCAAGGAAATGGAATGTTGATGACAACATACCTATCATTTATGGAGTATTTAATTAGTACTTAAGATGCCAAATAAAACAAAATTTCCAATAACTGTTGACCTGTGTGTATTATAATACATACTTTTTCAGCATTTCACTGCATTTTGTGGTACTCATTTATTACAAAGCAATACCAAAGTGTCAGACAAGTGGTAAACAGGATCAAAATAAGAAACTTAGGTACAGCAGGATCACTGGAAAGAATGAAAAAAAAATTCAATAACCGGCCACTATAATTCAATAAATTCAATTGTCATCCACCATGAATATTGCAATGAAAATGAGCGAACATGCCAACGAATAACTATAATTCAGTCACAGCACTGATATTATTCAATCACCCTGTAAACAGCTGCAAGAGTTTCAACAGACAGGACATGAATAAACAAATAACTGATCAGAAGAGAGAAGATGCTGCTTAATGTCATGTAATTAAGAGACATATGAGAACAATAACAGCTGGAAGACAATTAGCAGACATAACTCACCTTTGATTGGAGGATAAGGGATGTCTGGTTCTTTTCATGTTGTGATACTTTTAACTTCACATCAACCATGTCAGTGTCTCCATCGTTGTTTCTTTTAAGTCTGAACTGATGAGAGACTCTACTGGCAGCACAGAGGTGATCAATGTCTACATGCTAATGGATAAAAGATATTGAAGAACAATGTACTGAGGATGAAAATGCTTGTTATGTATGCAAAGAAACAATGCCACATATAAGGTATAAGAATTAAGGACAAGTTGGTAAGATCGAACCAAGACGTGTGGCCAAATACAAATCCTTACATTTCATTGGCAGCTGGTGCAGATTGTACTTTATATTGTAATGAAGAATTCCATAACAACATTTTAGGTTGATTTTGTCACATTGGGTAAGAACCCTACAGAAACAGTCGAGCCATGGATATCCATGTGATTTAAGATGAATACCGGCTTATATCAATCCTTCTGTTTTTGAAGAGTGTTCAGAGAATTTACTAGGCAGGCATGTAATTGTCTTAATCATTCCTGCTCAAAGGACAGCCACCTAATCAACATCCCACTCCAGCCAGTGAGAGTTTACCACAGCATCTGAACACTACCTCAAAATACAAAGGGAGGTGAATAAAAGACATCCCATTAATCATCACCAGAGTGCAGACATGGTGGGTGAAGTTTTTTGTGAAACCATGTGAAAGAACAAAGGATTTCATTTCCTAAGTCATGAACCAAAAATAGCAACCCTCACAAGATTATGCTCAACAACACAAGATTATGCTCAACAACACTGCCCACCAGACGTTTTGCATAGATTTAGTACCTGTTGGGGTTTTTAACCACAAAGTAGTGGTTGTAGAGCCCATATTCTAACTGCTACAACATTTTGATCCACTTTAGGTAATCAATCCATGACTACAAGTCAACTAACATATAATGTTAGAAGACAAACTTTAATAGCATTGGTGATTACAAACCTTTGTTGATTCTTCCTTCGTCAGATGGTAACTATCACCGGGCGATGACATCATCAGATCGATGTAAGAAGCATAATCTCTGCCGTCATTCAATGTCCGGGTAACTTGAAATGTTGTATAGTTTCCTAGACTCAGTTTAGACTGCTGGTCCTCTAACAGCAGCTAAAACATAAGAAAATGGAGATGTTTAAAAAAATAGCAGAGTCAATTATGCAATTTGTTGTGCCTTCATTCTTCTTCATCAATATACTGCTATAGCAAGTAACAGCAGCTTTTGTCCCTTAATTTACTAAAATCACCAATTTATGTTGCATGTTTTCATCAGATCCTCTGAATCCTTGTTGCAATTTAAGTGTAAACTCTGTATTTCAAAAGTAATAGAGTTTTCTCTTTGAATGTGCTATGATGAATCAATAAAAATGCACCCTTAACCAATCACTTCATAATTTGCCAGTAAAAACACGATAAAATTCATTATACAAATCATGAAAGAAAGCAAGATTCCCACTATGCAACTTAATACAGATCAAAGTACAAAGCAGAATTGACCTCAAACTGCTACAGATATCACCATGGTAACAGGAGATTATCCTCACCTTGTACTCTTCATCACTGTCCTTACAGAAACAAACAGTTATTAAGACATCATCTTTGGCATCAAGTATCCCATCGATAAATGGTACAATACGGAATATATGCTTCTGTTCTGTTTCCTCGCTGACTAAATTAACAAAGACGTAGCTCAGGGTGTTAATATCAAGACTGATCTTCTCTGGGTCTAGCTTCCAATCAATAGACTTCTCTTCGGTCCAAGTTATTTCACCTATAGTAAGTAATATTATACAAAATATATTATTGGTAATCTTAAATACAGTAAATATCAAGAGCTTATTAACTAAGACATATTTTACTGTAATGATTCCCAGCATATAACTCATTTGATATCTCCTGGTACATTCATCAATTGCATAAAAAGTGTTTATTGGTCACCATCTTTACCTTCTTGTAAAGTTTCTTCATCTTTCAGACCAGTGAAGATCATAACATCATGTCGATCTGGCTCAGGGATAATAGCCGAGTGAGGAATAGTCAGCTGGGCTGGCTTGTTGAGGGCGAGTCCTTCTGGCTCTAGTTTTAGTAGGGGTGTCATTCTGCCCCTACGAGCACGTCCAGGGAGGTGTATGTCAGGATCATAGATCACTTTAACAGCAATTACATGATCGAAGGATACAGCGTCTTCAGGAATAGTCAGATGTACCCCCATGATGCTAATAGTTCCACCTTCACACTTTATCCTGTGTTCAATGTATGAATGATGTTGCCTCATTTCAAGTATTTGCAAATCTTTTATTTGCTTTGGTAGTTCCTCTTTCTCTGTTCTCTCCATCAAATTCTCCTTACTATGGTCATGATATTCCTCTCTTTCACCTTGTGATGGAGTTGATTTATCAACTAAAAATAGAATATAAATGGAAACACAAACACTAGTAACTGAAGCCTTGACATGAAAAAAAAAATTTGCCATACTGAGCCACATTAATGTAAATTTCTACATCAATACAAAAGCCTTGCAATTGATTTATGAAAGAGGTATATTTGAAGGAATCATAATACAAAATGTCATAGATATGGTACACAAGCTTTATGTTGTTAGAGAAATTGACGAGTGGCAGCAGACAACGGGAATATCAAAGAATCTAGCATCGTTCTCTGAGAGTGACTAGATGGCTCAAATGGATCCTACAAATATTGGCTAATCTTGGGGAACTAAATTTTTGAGAATTTTTGTATTTTCAATCTTTTTGCTATAAAGAAATGAACCAAATGGGAACATATAAATGGTCAAAAGATCCACTTATAATTACTTTTACCATACATACATCATGATAATTACTAGTTCAAAATAACATATTGCCTGAAAGCAGAATATTAACCCCTGACTCACACACATTTCTAGAGATTTGTCTGTACTGCATTATATTTGTTTTATGTATGCTGATTACATCATTGTATCCATTCTTACCAGGCCAGGCAAGCAGTTCTGGTGCTTGGTTTTCTTCAAACTGAAAGGGATCAACTTTAGACTGATATGGAGCTAAAAGGTTTTCATTTGTTCGGTTTAGCTGAATATAAACCAAACCCTTTTGTAGGTTAGTGACATCATACATGTTGATGATGTTTCGTGTCTGCATGAATTTAATCAGAGTGATTCCTGGTGTCTCTATCAGAGAAACCCTGCGTAACATATCAGTTTCTGCCGGTGGTAGACCAAACACAGTTGCTAATTTCAGATTGCTGTCTAGAGTTAGATCATCGGCAACATTGACCATTAATCTGCCGTAATCAGCTGAAATGTAAATGAAAGTAAGGATAAAATATAGTTAAGGATCACACTCAGACCAAAAAACCAATTGATAAACTGATTATTAAATAATAGATGACATCACATTATCCCAATTATCAGTTGATTATTAGATTGATTTGTATTGCATTAATATCTAACAACAAAATACTTTTCTTTAAAATCAGTTCAATAGCTGAAGAAACTATAATTTATGTGGAATATGAATACATTTAATTGCTTTTGAAAGTACTGTTGATGCAACTGCTCATCTACACAAGAAGCATCAGTGTTACCATAGCAACATTAATGGCACCTTTTTAAATCATAGCAACAGGCATTTGGTGATATTTAACATAAAATGATTTCAAAATCATAATACTCTTCAAATGTTAGTATCCTGGTGTGATCTACTTCGCTTGATGACCAAAAAGTCGAAACATCATAAAGAGGAATTAGTTAAGGCATTTATGGAGGTGTTGATATGCTTTGTTATTTGCATGTTGACCCCAGCAACGTATACATCTGGACATCATACTATACACTATCAAAACATACCAACCATGCAGAGCCATGCTGCTGCTAACTATGTATGTTAATTTAACCCTCTGTCAGTTTAAAGTGATAGGTGTTTTGTAGCCAAACACTGCACCTTTGACAGGCATTTACTGTACGTTTGATATTAATATCTCTAGTTTGGATCATAAAATGATGAAGATGTTGAGGTTCATTTTCTCTGTGTCAGAAAATGCTAGGCTTGATCTGTGCTTGTGAGTGCATATATTAAAGACAGTTAGACTGGTATTGCTAAGGAACAGTGAATCCTGTCGTCTGCTACTTACTGTATGGCAATGTACACTGTGCATGTATTACAGAGAGCATTTTACCATTCTACCTCCCTTTCCCCTTACACTAGATTCACCTTTACAATCTCTCAGCTAGTAGCACAGACATGAAGTCCTCTTACATCACACTTCCCAGAAAGTTACTAACAGTTTCTATTTACAAGCCAACAACATAATAATATACTTTTCCAACTTCTAAGTCCCCGTAGATCACTAACACTTTGACCTCTACAGTAAGTCTATACAACAGAAACCCTACACCTGTCTGTGCAAGGAATGTCAGATCTCTACCAATCAAATAACTTTCAGTATGATGTCATTCCCAATGATGTCATAGTGTGGTCATTTCTTAGTAGCTTAACCCAGCTCTGTTTAAGGAGGAAGTTAAATATGTGGACAGAGTAACTTCCTGTCCCATGCTCTGTAATCCAATGTCAAGAGTATATAAGATGTAACTTTCACCAAATGAGCTCTGACCTAGATCATATTGTGTACAAACTATAATTTACACAAGGCTATCATACCATGCATATATGACCTCCCATCATATTCTGGTTCTGGAGATATTGCACTTTTGATATAATCACATTTTGCTCTCTGCTGACCCAAAATGACCTTTCACCACAAACCATAGGATTCGCTGAACTAATTACAGGAAATCCACAAGCTACATATATATAATATTTGAACAGGCTACCTTCCGTGAGACATCATGTTTATAAGATTGTCCAAATGTTTCCCTCAGTTGGCCTCCAATGACCTATGACATTCACATAAAAAAACACTACAGATCCTTTGCTCACCACCACCAAGCTACACACCAAGTTTGAACTACCTGCAACTACCACCTCTTGAGATATTATTGTGTAAACAATGTTTACATAGTTTGACCTGTGATGACCCACATGACCTTTCACCACTGCCAACAACAATCCCAAACCAGTTCTACCTAAGGGGAACCTACATACCAAATGTGAAATGTACCCCAGTTTTCCTTCTGACGTTTACGAGTAAGTTACACATACACACACACACGTCATCACCATCGCAAAGATTCAAGGAATCAAAACGATTTAACCTGTTTCCATGATACTCCTTAATGTATTTACACCTTTGCAGAGCTCTTTTGACTTTTAATATCTTAACATAATAGACATTAGATAATCCATTCTACACTACTTAAATTGACTCAAGTCACTACCCCC
>KN889310.1:13652-25156 GCA_000934455.1 Apostichopus parvimensis | reverse complement strand
TCAATTAGCAAGTCTTTTCTACGATGTTCAGCATAATTGTTTCAGAGGGCTAGGGCGATGCACAGTTGAAAGGTTAATCCTTATTCCATCATGTATGTGCATCAATTAGGAAGTCTTTTCTACGATCTTCAGCATTAAGTAATTGTTTCAGACGGCTAGGGTAATGCACAGTTGAAAGGTTAATCTTTATTCCATCATGTAGTGCATCAATTAGCAAGTCTTTTCTACGGTGTACCGGTGTGCTAAAAATCCATGCTGCTACGAAGGAAAATGTTGGACAGTGATGTGTATCACATCTTGGATAACAGGTGCTATTGCTGTACCTCTTGGGCATACTCTTGAATATAATTTGATCGATTAAATGAGTTGTCGGAGTTAAAATCATCCATAATAATCCTTTGCTGGACAAATTTATGAAAAATAAAGAAGGTTAGCTAAATCCTGCACTTTTGCCAAGTAATTTCTTAGACTTGTATATGATCGTTTGTTCCTTAGCTTTTATACGTCAGGGATTCCACAAAGTATTTCTTAGCATATGGATCCTCTCAATTTCTGCTCAAAGATAATAAGTTAAATAACCTTTTAGTTTTTAATATGGCGTGCTATCGCATGTGCAGACACAGTTGGTAGGCGTTTATAAATTTGTAAACAAGTTGCTGTAAGCAAGGTTGTATGGATAACATGTTTATAAAGTTCTCTGTTTTTACAGACCGAATCTTTACCGGATGTTATCATCCAAGTGAAGGGAATAATTTAATGTTGTTATTCTTGATATCCTCAGCACTGACAGAATGAAATATGAAGATAGAATTTTGGCTATATATAATGAACATGGATATATTTCCAACTTTAAATATTTTTGTACATTTTATTTTGTTTTTTTGTTTTGCCAGGATTGGATCTGTCTTCTGTTGAATTTTTGCCAGCTGATGTCAAGGATGATCCCTCTCTTACTTCCATGTGTCAGAGCACCAAACTGGTGTTGAACTGTGTTGGACCGGTACGTGGGCCTTAGATTTAGTTTACTCTTAGTGACATAGCTCGGCAGAAAACAGGAAGTTTGGGGGAAATGGTTCTTGTATACGTAGGTGTTGAGGATAGGGATGGATGTGTTGATAGGAATATGATGAAAAGAAAGACATACATGTTAGTTCTTTGTATATAGGTTACTGTGAGTTAACAAAGAATTCATGAGAATGGCATCAGTTGACATTCAGACCCACACACACATGTGTTCATGTACAGTCGTAGTGATGGTATCTTAGTGGTTCCTCTCCCTTTAATATGTCAACCAAGGCCTACACATCAATACAGCAATAGTTTCACATTGTTTGCTCTTCTTGAGAAGTCAGAAACTTTTGATTTGCATTTTACTCAAATTTGTTGGTGAAATAATGTCATGAATGAGGGCAATTCAACGGTCCACGATGTGGTCGTCAGCAGTGTGTAAAGTTTACACCAGAAATTGAAAAAGGAATACCCAACATGCATCATAGAAAGGCCTTATGTATAACATGTCTGTAGACAGTTTTTCATGGAGGTCAAAGGTCATTTGAGGTCAAACTGTGGAAAATTTATAAACAAAGCTATCTCAAGAAGGGGAATGTTGTTGTGAGGCATATTTGGTGTGCAGCATTCATATTATGATAGAGGGTCTTCATTATCCACAGTGTGGGTTAAAGGTCAAGAAAGGTCAGAATGTGACAACCTTGAAAGTCTCCTGTCTCAAGCATATATCTTGAACAAAGTTTGTATTTGCATGGAGCATATATTGGGTGATTTCAATGTGCAACAAGTCACCAATTAGCTACAGTAATATAACCGATAAACTGCATTGTATAAAGTTGTAGTGCCCAAATTTCTGTTTCAAATATGAGCCAAAATCAGTGCCGGAACCTGCGTTGAAAATTCAGCGCTTTTAATATGGGAAATATAACCACTGTAAGGGCTTATATACTCTGGATGGTTATTTTGGTTTAGAGAGATTTTTAAATTTATGCATCATGCATTTATTATTTTTTTTTCTCCCCCCAGTATCGATTCTTTGGAGAAGCTGTGGTAAAGGCCTGTGTGGAGAATGGTAGCCATCACATTGATATCAGTGGAGAACCATGGGTAAGCTCCAATACCAACTTTAGGTAATATTCTGTAAGAAATTAACTCTTATTGATTGTCAGGTACAGCAATAAGAAATAATTGTAAAAACCAACCAAATTTGCTCAATTGCCGCCATGATAAAAATGGTATAGAGCTCGACATCTGTATATAAATGATGGTAATAAATTAATCAATTACAATTTACTCAGCTGGTTGCATATTGGCATTAAAGTTATGGTGACAGTGTCTAGCAATGCCATCAGATTTCTCTGAAATTATAAACCAAGAGGTCATTCCAAAGTTGTGGCTGCTGATAACATGAACACTAAAATAGTAACATCTGCACTGAAATGTTGTTCTCAATTATTGCACTGACAATAGCTGAGGCCAAGCTATATTCTCTGAAAGTATCACAGTCCAGAAGTGCTAGTTTTGTCGCTTTGAATGTATCGAAAAACATTATTTTGCAAAGTATTAAATGCTCTTGCAACAGTGATACAATAGACTAACATGTATTTAAAACAATGTACAACAACAACCACAACATTACACATTTGTATAAACATAACTTTGCTCAGAACAAGTTACACTGGGAAGAAGATTTAGCCTGCTATCTGTGTCGGCCATTTCATTCATATCACCAATGATGTTTTCTTAAATGCACCAATCTTTTGGTAATAATTTCTAGCACATATCCCAGCATTTGTCTCTCGGATCCATCCCTCCATCCCTCAAAGATGAAGATTGTCCTCAAAGGATTATATATGCTTGATTATGGATCTTTCTTGCTCATTGTTGCTTTTAATATCAATTTTTCTTGAATACAAAAAGGAAACATTTTCACTTGTTCCTAAGGAACACCACGTTTTTTATTTATATTTTGTACTGGTTCAGATATCAGTTTGAGTGAGAATGTACATGCTAAAGTAAAAAACAGAACGCTGTACCGACTATAATGCTGAGATGAACACATGTATAAAGGAATTCAGTTGCTCAGACTGTGTGTATCTTTGCTGGCATTATTAGTTGAGATTCCGTCCTCCCAGTGATAGACTTGTGATTATTATAAAGTGACTCATTGGCTGAGTATGGAATGTCATCCTGTTTTTGAATGACTAAGAGTACAGTAACTAAATAATTTGTAAGTCTGGAATGTGGGGAGGGCTTCCAATAATAATGATGTTTTGCTTATATCTATAGATAGTTATCCACTGAATAATGTGCTGAAATATGCTAGAATGGTCGGCTCTGTGTTTCTGTGTAAGGTTCAAGGGTTACCATAGAAATAACATTTATTTTTGTGTGTTGTAGGCCAGTATACAGAACTTCAGATTTTATTTTTAACCCCCCCCCCCCTGTTTTTGTTTTGAGAAATGTGCCTTTAAAAATAAACGGCTCATCAATCAAAGTGGCTGGACTACTTAGTCTAGCACAGGGACCATCAGGACAGCTGCTCCAAAGTATATAATGCAAATCTCCATAGACAGATATAATATGTTAGCATTGCCTTTCATATTTATGAAGGACAATGGTGTTTAGTGTCATCATCTGTTGGTTGTATGAAAGTTTTTAAAAAATGGTTTAATTTTTCTTGAATTAAAATTTATAAAACAATGAATTAAAAAGTAAACTCTAGGCCTGAACCAAGGAGTAGATGTCATCCATTGAGCCTTAAAGGAGCATTCACATATTTTTGAGTTGAGCATATTAAAAATCAATGCACAGTCTGCTGAAACTGCCATAGCATTCACATTTTTCTTGTTTCATTGGACTATGGCATATCAACAATAAAGTTTTACCCAAAATCATTTCTAAGAGTCAATGGAGTGAATCTACTTCTTCATTAACTTGTATTTAATTAAGTTAGACGTTTACTCTGGTTTAAGTTATGATTATTCAGCGATAAGCAAATAACTCAGTTGAAAATGGCAAAAAATGAAATATTTAAAATTCAAATTTTCTTTGTCTGTGTTTTCTTCCAGTTCTTGGAGTCAATGGAGGTAAAGTACAACCAGCAAGCCAGCGAAGCTGGTGTCTATGTAGTTGGAGCCTGTGGATTTGACAGCATCCCAGCTGAATTTGGTCTCCAGTTTACCAGAGAGAAATTCCCTGGTTAGTATTATGGAAACAGTGGGCACATGTTTTGGTGACCCTGCTGAACACTTGTGTTGTTATCAGCACTCATATAGTGTGGTTGATTGTAAAGCTGGCCGCACACTGCCTTGACTGAAATAGACCCAACTAATCTTGTCCCTCTTGTCTGGTAGACCCATAGTCTTAACAACTGCACACTGAAGGCCGTTGAGTGCACGAAACAACTTTTTCCCATTATTGACCAGTGCTCATCAGGTCACATGCAACTTATATTATTTCCACAAGATTGGCAAAGGTCACGAATGGGCAGTATAATTACTAGATAATCCATGTGCAGCAGCAAGGGAATTTCCCTCCTTCCATCCCTACTTAAGTCAGGAAATTGTTGCATGTTGAGTTTCCCTGACTGAAGCCAACATGACCTTAAACTGACAAAATCTTGATAAGTCATCTCACCTTAAGCACATATTCACTGCCCTTCTATCCAGTATTTAACATATATGGGCGGTCCAGTCGGAGTTGGGTCGAGATCAGTTCAGCGGTGTGCGACACCACATGTGTCGGTGTGCGACACCACGTGTGCGACATCACATGTTTGAAAGCGAGCAGTGATGAAAGAGAATGTACACTAGAGGTGACCACAAAATGAGTCATTGCCAGTGATTGGCTAGTTAATCTCATCACTCAATGTGAAATTAATTCTTCAAGTACTTTCTCCAATACCACTCAACCCATTTAAAACCTTCCCCCCCCCTCACCTCCCCCACCCCAAACCAATCTTTGGCATTCTTCTCTTCAATAGTTAGCACACCTGCCACAGGTTGTATGTGATCAATCATGCAGCGAAATTACTCATGAACCCACTGTTTATACTTTCCTGTTGAAATGATTCTTATACCAAAAATCATAGTTTTCAGAATAATAGCATTAAAAAGACTTTACTTTTAAGATACATACATAACATTTGCTTTTGAATAATGGTTGCTTGGATACCAAGATATTGAGATAGTTGTCAAGGGATACATGCAAACTTTTATCCATGATAGTGGTTCTTCAACTTAAGTGTTCTCTCGAAAACAAGATTATATTCATCAGCTCTTTGCTACTACCTCAAACAATTTTTTTTAATAAAGCTCTCATAATTCATCATTTGGATATTTTTTTTCATGATTTTCTTTAATATTTAATTACCTCTTCAGGCATCCTGAATTCATTGGAGAGTTACCTATCATTGAACACAGGTCCAAAGGTTGGTCTACTTACAGTAATGCTCTAGTGTAGTTAATGGTAAACCAATATGTCTGTCTCGTTGCCGGTGTTTATTGGATGCAATTTGTTTTCATTCCTGTAGGCAATTTACAAAAGAGTGTTTCTCAAAGTATGAATGCAGCTGGCCAAACTACATGATGCTCTTTGAGTTTAGTAGGTAATTTGATAATTCTAATGGTAGAATTGGCAGTCGTACATAGAATAATCCTGTCCTGCTGGGAATTGGTTTGCTGATGCGTTTTAGGACACCAAGCTCCTCCTCATTCTGTTATGAGTAGCTCAGGTTGCATTCCGACCATGAGACACCTTTGGGAGGAGAGGTGCTTCCATTAGGAGGCTGATGTGCCGGAGGCATCTAATCTCTGTGGGAGATCAGTGCCAAATGATCACCAGGTCACCTGAGTTGAGGACATGGTATAATGTGAGTGCTGTAGTTGTAAGGAGACATGTAGGTTTGTCACTCATAAATATCCAAACCAAGCAAGGTTTGGGGCAACTTTTTGGACCTCCTTTCCACTGTCATTAGTCAAGTATATATATATCTGCCACTGTATGGGTATTTCAAGTGTCAAGTCATTATTGATAATGAACCAAAAATGAACAACCAAAAATAAAAAAGATTCTTGATGAAACATATACCCAATTTGACTAATTCTTGTTTTGCTCGTATCATGCGGTGAGTCTGTCTAGGTTTCGTTTTACCCAGAAACAGAAAACAATTTTTTTTCATTTTCATCCTTTCAGGATCATTATCAGAGGCCTTATTAATTGATGGCATAGATACAAATTACATAGAAATTAAAATATCAGTAGAAAGAAAAAAACACAAGAGTGAAGAAAGGAAAGATATGAATCTGATAAATGAGCATATGAATGGAAGATGACGCACAGAAGAAAACAAAAGAAGTTATGATTAAAAAATTTAATAATCATCTGATGTCCTTATTAATAAATTTGGAAGTGAGAAAGAGTACAAAATATTTGTTTACTAAGGGAGCAGTTTATTTACCAAGAACAAGATGATCATGTGACCGAAAGCAATTCTGGGAAGTTGGCAAAAATATATTAGAATTCCTAAAACATTGGATGATGAAGTAGAAAGAAATGTATATGAAGATGGCCTGCCGTGCTGAGACTGTTACAAAGTCCACCTTCAATGCACTCGAGTCGATACATTTTACACATTTCAAAGGCACATATGGTTAATACTTAACTAGTTATGTTCAGAAACTACTCTCATAGTTGTCAAGTTTGTTTTTAACTAACATATCAATGCTATCAGAGGAAACCTCCTAAGATAAAGAGGAAGTGTTATGTTTTGTGATAATTGCTTGCATGAGAGGGAGGCATCTGTCTTATTCTCCCTCCTCCTCATGAGACTTAATTGGTATATCGACATTGGGTATAACTGTTAAGCTTTGACATTTTCTATAAATGGATATTATCACCTGGTATATGTGGCCACATGCGCTGACCTCCGAAGGTGCAGAGTGACCATTGAATTGAATTGAAAAAAAAGTGAAAATTGAAGAAAAAAAAAAAAGAAAAAAAGACCATTAAAAAAAAAAAGAAAAAAAAAAAAAATTGAAAACAAGTGACCATTGAATTGAGCGTATCCCCTGATTGACCTAATTGGGAGGAATTGGGCAATTACAGGGAGAAAGGGAAGGGGTACGGTAGATGTTAATATTGTGATAGGTGCATTTGCTCATTCAAGACTTACTGAATATTCATTAAGTTGCCTTTCTAGTGTAACTAATGTAAATTGTGGCAATAACATGGTCGTCAAAAATACGCAGCATAATCATATCCTGTGTAATACATTATTTGTGACTTCTGTTGTGACTCTAATTTGCAACTAGTATCCATTTTGTATTTATCCTTCAGGGGGGAGCAGCCAACTTTGGTACCTGGCATTCAGCAGTATATGGATTCGCCAATGCCAAACAACTAGTCGCTCTGAGAAAAGAGAATAAGAAAGAACCGTTGCCAAAGTACACTCCCAAACTGTCAAAAAGGTAGGTGGATTAACATACTACAAGCCAAGTTTAATGGTCCATAGTAATTCATGTGGGTAATATAGTTATGGTCCATAGCAATTCATGTGGGTAATATAGTGTTCATTCATACTTAGTAAAGATTCCTAAATCCTATTGGTCCATTCAGGTCAGCTGACCGTGGTTAATCCTGTGAGTAACGCACGGTAAAATTATGGGGCATCACTTTAATAAATCTTTGGTTATATGTAACCAAAAATGTTTTGTTTTATGATTTTTCCCCCACACAAATGGTAGTGTATGAATGAACGGGGTTAATCAACGGTCTAGCGTGCGTTTCTCACATGATTAATGCACTCCGGGTATTAATGCTATCGCTGGATGCACTCTGGCTCCGCCCTCGTGCATCGCTTGCATTATCCCCTGATCGTGCATTAATCCTGTGAGTAACGCACGCTAGACCGTCGATTAACCCCTTAATGTTCCATAGCAATTAATGTGGGTAATAATGTGATGGTCCATAGTAATTCATGAGGGTAATAATGCGATGGTCCATAGTAATTCATGTGGGTAATAATGTGATGGTCCATAGTAATTTATGTGGGTAATATAGTGATGGTCCATAGTAATTCATGTGGGTGATATGGTGATGGTCCATAGTAATTCATGTGGGTAATAATGTGATGGTCCATAGTAATTCATGTGGGTAATAATGTGATGGTCCATAGTAGTTCATGTGGGCAATAATGTGGTGGTCCATAGTAATTCATGTGGGTGATATGGTGATGGTCCATAGTTATTCATCTATATTAGATTTAGTAAGGAAAATTAACAAGGGATGTTATGAGATTATAAATTTTAGAAATGAAAAATATGAAAATCTATTGGTTTGTTAATTAAATGTAAAGTTCACATCCCACAAAGCCTAGAGTATTTGCATGTGCATTCCATGTAGTAATATGTTTCGATTAAAGTGCATCTACAGCAATCAGCATTAATGATTCTTTTTGTTCTTTGTTAGGCCCTCTTATTTCTTCAACGATGATCTTCAGAGATGGTGCATTCCCTTTCCAGGTGCAGATGCATCTGTGGTCAGGCGGTCTCAAGGATTTCTCTATAGAAACCAAGAAAAAAGGCCAGTAAGTATAAAGAAGAAAGGTCAAAATTTAAACCTCAAATGACATATTCTGAGGCATAGTAAGACTTTAAACAAGTTTCTGCTGGATTAGCAGACGTTTTGGGAAAATGAGATTGTTTGTAATCCGATTCCGTCATAACTTCAATGGGAATTGCTTTGAGTTATCTGGGAGGGCAAGTCATTTCTGACGTTTAAGATGAATGGGGTCATAGTTTCTAGATTCAGTTCCCAGAAATGTTCTTGGTATCCTGAAAAGCTGCCCAAACTTAAATGTCACTTAGATTACAAGATCTCGTAAATGAAATGACAGGTGGTTCTGAGTGTACCGGATTTCACGTGTTCAGTGCTTTGAAGTTTGTGGAAATTCTTCTGAATGATATTTTGCCAGTGAGGAGACCATGTTGGAATTCAGTAACCAATGGTTCCCTTTGAACTTGTTTTACCAGTTTAGTACGTCAATTTTTCAGTGTATTTGTATAGTATGTTTAATAGAGCCCCAAAAATACAGTATGTTAAGGTGTTCCGTGGTGTCAGAATCAAAATCTTCCTCAGAAGAGCAAATGCATCAAATATGCGATTCTTGATAGTACAGAATGTTTCTGTTACAATGACGTGGATGACAACTGCTTGGTGAAAGGTAGCTGTGCTTGTTCGTGGGTTTATTGAACAAGTCGGCTTTGAGTGAGCCATTTTGTAGAGTAAACAGTGATGACCAAAAAGTGAACATCCTATGATGTCTTGAAAAATATGCAGTGAATTTGATTGTGTGATGATATATAAGTTGATGTCATTCTATGAAGTGTTTTGAAGTTTTGGAGTGTTTTGGACAGGGCTTATAGTTGGCAAAGTAGGAATTCTGATTATTACAATATGTATGGATAATTGTTGGCCCCCCTGGGACCTTTGTCAGCAATAGCTGTAACTGAAGTGGAAAGTATACAGTAAGTAAAGTTGTTTGAAACAAACAACTTTTCCAGTGCTGCTATATTCCTATAAGGCATTATAAATGATTGGATGCACTATGGTGAGATAAACACACCATTACAGGCATGTCGTATGTGGAGGCAAAGAACTGGTATTGATGGCCCATATCATTATAAGACATTCGATGAATAGTACTTCCTACTCCTAAAGTTTTCTTCCTAATCAATATCGGTAAGTTGAATGCATGGTATTTCTTGCTACCCGCAGGTCCAGTTTGGTGCTTATTTTTCGATGTCTGGTCTCTATTCTCTCTTCTGCTTGTTCCTTGGTGGAATGTTTTTCGGATTGTTGGCAAGTTATGAATTTGGAAGAAATCTTCTGTTGAAGGTAAGTCAATCACAGGGTCCCCCCCCCACCCTCCAGGAAAGTGACTGCTCCTTCTTATATTTCTTCATACTTTGCTCTATTGGCAATGGTTGGGAAGAGCTTATATAGAAATGCTGGCCTCAAACTTTATAGGCAACTTGCTGGCTAAACTGTCGGTGGAATTTACTGTTTGCCTGCATGTAGAAAAAAAGACACTGGCATTTTTCTGCCAGTATGTTCGGATACTGTTTGCAGGGATGCCAGAATTCCGGCAATAGCCACGATCTTTCCGTCCCAGTTGAAACAGGCATGAGCCTTTTCTGCGAATTTTTAACTATTATCCTAACACACTGTAGCATACGCAAATTAGAACCTCTACCGCAATTTTTTTCTCTGGATTTTTATAAAGTCCCAACATTAGCTTAGATAGTCTTTGGGACATCCAAGTCCCGACATCTTTCAGGCCCTAGGGGCAAACCCTGCTGCTATCCCTGTGTTTGATGCTAAAATCTTATAACTATATTGTTCATTAATTAGACCAGTCAACCATCATTTCAAATAGTGATGTAACAATGGAAAATGTTTGACACATTCTAATTTGCTTTCTAAATTTAAAAAAATTGAAAAAATTAACAGTATTCAGGCAATGAAGTGTCCAGAAGTGATATCAAATTCATTGTTAGACTCACATTATATTAAATTTCATTAGGTGACAAGATCTGGAAGGGATTCATAGAATGATCAAACTTGATCAGTCCTACTAAGGTAGTACCTGGTAGGTTTGGAAAAATTGTAGCTCAAGGAAAAAAACTGCTATAACTTCAAATTCAACTGAACTAAGTCACATGGGTTCATGGTTTAGCCATATATATATCCGATTACTAAATCACCGAGTAATGTAGGTTTGGAAAATTGTTGCTCAAACACACCCACAAAAATGTGCTATAACTTGAAATTCATGAAGTTATTGTGCAGATCTATATGGGATTATTTAATCACTGTGTTTAATGTAAAGGTGGGCTCCAACTGAACTATGTGCAGATTATGAAAGAGAAAACAGATACACATAATTGAGTTAAATTCTATGTTAATTTATTTGAAGGAAGGTTTAGTAATACAATAGGGCAACTGTACTACATTGCCGACAATTGTGAAGAAAACAAACTTAATGCTTTGTCATTAATCATTGTTTTTTTTGGTCTAACATGAATAAAATAAATGTATGAACAAGGAAATAGTAAACAAAACTAATAGCTGGGAAATTATAAACAAGTTTCGAAGGTGTTCAAGTCTTTTTGCTCCTTCATCAATATAAACCACTTCACAGGAGACAGTGGTTTGGTCAGAAGTTGGTTATTTGCATATTTTAATTGCCTTTGGGTATACTTCCCAGAAGTAGTGTCAGGGGTAGGGATACTTTACCAGTAAGTAAGAGATTACTGACCCAAAGAGCGCATTCCAAATTTCAGTCTGTAAATTCTTATAACTCAATATTTATTTGTTGGTGTCTCTCTTTTCTTTCTTGTTTAGTATCCTAGCTTTTTCTCCATGGGTACCTTCAGTAAGGAAGGTCCTACCAGGGAACAGATTGATGGCACATCCTTTAGTATGACTTTCTT
>KN889308.1:69249-80315 GCA_000934455.1 Apostichopus parvimensis | reverse complement strand
ATAATCGTTCTCTACTCACCCTGTTGTCAGGTGATAAGGTACAACATTTTATAATTTCCAACAGTTTTATAAGTAAGGCCAATTCCTATAAACCCAACTCTCCAACATAGCAAGCTATGTTATCAGTGCTCACCAGAACACCCTACTCTCAGTCTAACTGCCATATTTAATTAATTCAAAGAAAAAAGAAAGTTTTACTCTGTTTAGAAAAATAGATTCGTATGTATAGCATAGAGACCAAAATGTGTTTTACATAATAATTGTATTCTACTTCACAGTTGACAGCACTGCTGAGAGATTGACCTATAAATATGGATGAACTTTTGGCTGAGATGGACAGATGTCTCCGTGATATCTATGAGAGGCAGGAAGATACCAATATCAGTACCATGGTGGAAGATCTGTACCCATCCAGTTATCAGTCTTGCATCAGAATTCATGGCAAACCCCTCCTACCTCCTCTGGTTAGTCTGTACTGGATGAACTCAGAATGTTTATATTCTTACCACTTTCATGGTTAATGATTCTGTATTAAGAAATCTTTGTTTTTATGTAATAATTTTTACAATTGGATATCAACAATAAGTTCTTTTCTTTCCAGCACAAAGGATTTGTCTTTTGATTGTGAAAATGATCAACTTTGACATCAAGCCATTAATGGTACAGTCAGAAAAATATGAGGAGTGGATAGGAAGGGGGGGGGGGAGATGTGTGAGAACTTGAAAGTAGGCATCTCCCTACTGACTCACATATAATGCAAATGGTGTTTATTGCTTTGGATTCTTAACTTGACTTTCTACTCATTCTTCTTCCAGTTTGGAATCAAAGATTTTCTTGTTTATGATGTTTATGAAACATCTATAACCTGGAATTTGTTTAACTCTGTAGATGACTAATGCAAAAAGGATTGAGATGAAGAAATATAAGGAGGCTGCTATGAGAAAAGAAAGTGAACTGGAATCTAAAAGGATACAGAAATCAACAATACTGGATAGCAGCTATCACCAGGTATTTTGATGGGTTATTTTCCTTGAAATTTGGGTGAACTTACTTGAATAAATTGAAAACATATCGGTCTTCTGAGCCTGCTGCCATCTCTTAACAAACAATCAGCATCATGAATAAGGAACATGTCTTCTGTTTGAACTCTGACCTTAAAGCAGCATTTTGCATTTGGTCGCCGTTTTCTACTTTTTTGACATGTCCATCAAGTTTTTTACATATATCAATCACAAAACAGCAAACTAAGATATCAGCCAAGTTTTTCCCTGCCAACATCGTTAATTGGCGAGTAATTAAGGATATTTGCAGAGAATGAGAAAAGTATCCACGACAAAATTCCACATTTAAAATTAATCGCATACAGTACCCTAAACCCACTAGTTTGAATTCAACCAATCAGAGATGCAGGTTTAGTTATGAGCCGTTGCTAAAAATAGATTCAAGACTTTGCGTTGGTACAACCAGGGAGTTGTTATGGAACTCCCTGGTACAACTGCCATATAGACTGTACACAAATCAAGCTTGGTGTTGTATTACGTATTGGTCAATGACGTTCGTAGTGTTTAAATATTCATATTATGGGCGAGGTTAATTGGGATCCCAACGGAAAATATCTTGGAGAAAAACAAAGTTGAAAGTTGCAAATTTTTCGACTTTTATGCCACCATTTGAAGTAAGATTTAAATAGATAAGCTATTTATGTTTGTCGTTATGGCATTGTGGAGTCAGTGAGGTTGAGAAATATCATAGAAAAGGACGCAAAATGCTGCTTTAAACTTTGGAACATAAAATCTGTCTGGTCGATGGTGACTCATGTGTATAGGGAATGTAAGCAAAATAATTATAAAAAATAGGGAAAAAATTATCGTTGTGAAATTGCAACCGACAACATAATTTGGTGCCATCCGATAGATTTACATCAAGCTTGTTAGGTATAACCTCCAGACTAAATTCTGCAGTCAGTAGAAGTAAACGTATAACATATTAAATAGTTGTGTTTGGATATTTAAACAATTTATTTTATGAAACAAGGAAACCTCATGTAAAAGAAGTCCTAAGCAGTACAGACAGAGCTATTCGTTGTCAGTTGATGCTGGACCCAGTACCTTGAGCTTGTATTACAGGGTTCCCTGTAACAGCCTGTAATTTTTCCTGTGGTTGCCTTTTTCATGTCATCATATCAGAGTATAGGTTGCATATCCTTTCTGCCAGTTCCTTTGAGGTTCCTTTGACAGTGATTATTGTTAGTCGATGATTAACCTGTAACTTGTCATATTTAAAGCATTACTGAATACTGATTTATCACTTTCTGGGTCATCCAGAGATATGTGGGCTAAAATTTATGAAGTTTTAATAATGGTAAGAATTTTGAAATGCCTAACTGTATTCTTCATGTTTGTTTGTTTGTTTTGTTTATGTACATGTCATTGTGACTGCACTAAAGGATATACTCAACATCTTCAATAGAGTACAGGGCAAAACTTTTGGATTTGTTGTAGACAGTAACTCTGCAAAATAAGGACTGACAAATGTCAAAATGTTGTGATGTGAGTCATCTTAACAATTCATTGTGATACATCGTATGTACACATGATAGTATTATATGGTAGGGGGATATTTCAGTTTATCGAATGAATTATTGAGTCATCTTAACAATTCATTGTGATACATCTTACGTACACATGATAGTATTTAGAAGGCAGGGGATATTTCATGTTATCAAATGAAATATTGAGTCATCTTAACAATTCATTGTGATACATCTTATGTACACATGATAGTATTAGAAGGCAGGGGATATATCACATTATCAAATACTGAGTTATCTTAACAATTAATAGTGATACATCTTACATACGTACATGATAGTATCAGTGTATTCTGGATTCTTAAGATATTGACCAATTATCAATTTTACTTCAGTTTTCAGCCATTTTCCACAATGGCAAATCTATTTGAGTGAGCTTTCTTATCCAATCTTAATCTTTCTACTTGAAAATAAAAACGCTCTATTCTGATTTTTTTTGCTTTATTTTATTTTATATTTTGTTGACTTTTGAAGGTTTCAGATAGTCAGACAAGTCCATACGCAACATGTTCAGATCACAGTGAATTGGATGAACGTCTCGAAACCGATGGACTCGTAGCAGGTAAAGCCATGACCACAACTGATGAAATATTTATGGATGCATCAGTGGATCTACCTGATAATTCAAATGGAAGATTTGTGACTACAGGAGGAGACTCTCAGGAGGCGATCAAGAAGGTTACAGAAGACAAGAATATTGAAACGTTTCTCCTAGACGGAAAACCATCTGTTCTTATGGATAGCCTACCATCAACAGCCAGCAGTAGTGATGTCAGTGCTTTTAACCAAACTGTCATCAATCTCTCGGACCTGAACGAACAGAGCAAGGCTGAGGCGGTCGTCGAGGGCAGAGATGGAATGGCTGCTGACGACGACCGTAGAGAAGGTGACAAGGAAACTGATAACGTAGAAACAACTCAAGCGAGTGGGAGTGTGATTTCCTCGCAGAGCGATCCCGAAGAAGTGGACGAAGGCACTCGAGATCCTCAATTGCTCCAACGGAGTTTCAGTGACACAGAGTCGTTCATCAGCTTCATCGGGGAATACAACAAATTACCAACCCCGACACCCAGCTCGTCAACTCCCGAAGTTTCTGACATCGTGGGTTCCGTTCTGGATGGCGACGTTGCTACGACATTCACTCCAACGAATCCAGATAGATTCTTGCCGGCTAAAGGAATGATTACGAAAGGCGGTCCGTCTGTCGATGGTACCCCTGAACACTCACCCGGGACCTTGGATTATTCTCCGGGGGGTTTAAGTACCATGGATACCAATGTCAGTTCCTTAGGGTCCCTCGGACAGTCATGCACCCTCCCGATAAGCGTGACAGAGAGTTGCGACTCCACCCTGGCTGATATCAGTGAGCGACTGGACACGCCCTCCATCACAGATGACATATTCATGAATAAGGCTGATCCGGTGTCTTCCGGTGAGCTTGGAGGCGGTAGAGACTTCTCCGGGTCTGGCACGGACTCTAGCGTACCCAGCACGGTGAGGAGGGGACCGGTGGGACAAGAGGCTGAAGGTGTAGATGACGATAAAACTAAGGGATACACGGACACACTCACATCCAAAGATGAAGAAGGATCATCAACCTCTGGAGATGGGAAACAACGATCCTCCGAAGAGACGTATTCCTCCCCCATGCGTCGAGTCCGTCGTAATTCTTACACGTTAGATGTGACGTCTCCAGCCCTCCTCGCTGCCAAGGAACGTAACGAGGCACCCGAAGCAACGTTTGCTGCGAGTTTGGACAACAAGCAGGAAATATCTGGAGACATTGAGGGGAAGAGAAAAGGAGATGAACAAGATGAAGCTTACTCCACCGGTGAAAATAATGACAAACTAAACACAGGTAAAACAAAACTGCTTTCTTTATGAAGCAGATATGAAGAATGCAGTACATCTTCATTAAAAGCTAAATCTTTTTCCTGTGTACTTACTTGAGATTTTTATGATGTCAAAGTTAAAATCTATTATTCGGGATTGTGTGGAAAAATTTCAAACTGCCCTTCCTTAAAGTCATTTTATGTCACTTTAACTTTTCTTGAGTTTTGATTCTTTCTAATCCTACTGGTTGAAATAGTCTTAAATAATCAAGGCAACTGTTCATGATGTTATATAATCTCTATAGCATTCAATAAAATACAGTTCAATTCAGTTCAACTGAATTTTTCAATCAGTTCTACCACTGCATGTGGCAAGACAAATATATTATATAAATCACAGATGATACAATAGAAACCGTAGAGTAGCATCGACCCAAAGGAAACACACAAGTGGGAGAAACGTCCTTCATTTTGCGATCTTTGAATTGTCAAATCAATAAAAGTGAATAATTTAAAAGAAGGAAACAAAAATGAGACATCGCTAATAAGCAAAAGCTTTGATTGTGACCAAATGGTTGTTTATGCACGCCTGACAGTGATTCCTTCCATTTGCAGAGGGCGACATTGCAGAAGTAGCCTTGGTTAGCCAGTTGGAACTGCTGGAGGAGATTAAGAGAAGACTAGCAGCCGAGCAGAAGGAACAATTGGAGGAACTTCTCAAGAGGCAGAAGAGGGAGCAGTGGTTACTCCAGAAGGAGATGATGGTGGTAGAGAGACAGGTGACAGAGAGCAGAGCCAGCAGAGTCTCCGAGAGAAATCCTCAAAGTAGGTTAGAGGATGTTCCCGGTCATGGGATGATGGTTCCTCCAGGTATAACTACCGAGGATTCTGTAACCATGGGTCATGTCGACTCTCTATCTGACCATGAGAGAAGAAATAATACCAACTCTGACGTGATGGGTGAAGGAGGAAGCCTTCAGATCGATTCGGAGTTATCATCCACTTTGCCGGGTCGGAAAGAGAATATCGGGGGACCTTCTTCAGCGATCCCTGGATGGTTTTCATCGAATGGATATAAAGGATCTGGTGAGTGAATGCTTCCAAATATGCTAGAAAAGTCAAATAATGGTCATTGATCAGCAAACTTCAACAAGCATTTTGCTGCCACCTAGACACAGAATTTGCCACTAAAATATGCTAGAATGTTAAAATAACATATCTAAATCCTGGCTGATTTCATCTGTTAGTGGCTGGTTGCTCCTCCATGTTGGGTAATATTAAGTGCAATGGAAGAACTTGACACTCTTCTTTTTGTATGAAATGAGAAGGTATATATGCAACTGTGCAGTTTGTGATGTTTGATGCTGTTGGCAAAACGAATGGCAAGCCAGTCTTAAAATATCATTTAATACCAGATTGTATTCTTAAGTATATTTGTTATTGTTGTTGTTATTGTTGTTTATTCTTAATCCCTTTCATGATGTCGTCAATCGTTCAGCTGTAAGCATTCCTCTTTTTTCAGCCACAACCTCCGTACAAGATAGCTTAGAAAGAGAACAGTTCCAAGATAGATCTGAATTTGGAGTGACATCCGTCGTCAAGCAAGACTACGACGAGGATAATACCTGGATACCATCTCTGCAAATTGAGGAACATACCGGGACTCAGAACAAGATGCGACAGCCCACCTCAGATCTTAATCAAGATGACAAATCTGTCCAAGCAAGAGGAGAAGAAGATGAGAGACCATCTGCATATTTTAATGAGACTAAGAAGCCAGAGGTTTCAGGAACCATGAAGGTGACAGGAGGAGGCGGGGGAGGGGCCAGCGGGTTTTACTTGGAGTATGGACAACCTGAGAGGACAGATGAAATGAGGGAAGGAGGGAGAAGACAGGAGATGGTGAGTATCAGGATTAGGAAGCAGCAGAAAATTAGAAGGGATGATATAATTTTTCTATCTATGCTGTTGTTTTTATATATTCAAATCATGTACGGATATAGAGTGAGGATGCCTGAAAATTGCAAGTCGGTATTTTTCGTCCGTTACAAAGACTCGTTGCTACCAAATATATACTATTGGGTTTTAAATCCATCTTCAGACTTTGTGGACAATCATTTACAAAATATAGTTGCTTTCATTTTTCATCGCATTGGTTTGAATTGGACAATGTCAGGTATTACCTCTCTAACCTTATCTGTTATAATGCCCTGGATGGCAAAATCTACAATTAGTCAGAAGTGATATCGTCTGTTCTTAGATTCTGGCAATGTTGTAGTTAATATAGCAATGCAATAGTTGGTTATTAGGATTTGTCATTACAGAATAAAGACAGAGACTAGAGGAGGTATAGTCAAAGAAGAAGCTGGTGGTTAAGAAGGAGGAGGGGCCAAGGGAGGGAGGTCATTTTGAGGGATAAAGTAGGATGAAATTTAGGTCTTCGTAAAGTACAACATTTGGATTTGAGCGATACCTGTTTCAACAGTTTCAATGATTTGTGAACATTAACCTCCACATAATTTCCCAAATATGCAAACCTACATTCAAGGAATGTTTCAAAATATTATGCAGCCTTGCAGAACATGTTCTTGGAATGTTTCTATTCACAATTTTCTTTTCAATGGAAACAGTTAGAAATCAGAAAATTAATCGAAGACAAATTTCAAACCATAACCTATTGGTGGTTGTTTTGTTTTGTTGTGTTTTGTCTTTCTATTTTTATATTCTTATTCATTTTTTTGTTTTTGGCAGCAATATTCCACAAAAAATTTGGACAGGAACTTTGACCTGATCTCAGCGGCAACCAAAGGATTTTTGACGAGACGATTAATGGTGACCGTCAGGGTCCAGGAAATAGTTAAAACTATAAAGGTTTGTGGATGAATCTTTGAGTTTAGACCCTACTTAGTCGACATCCCAACTTATCATGGTTTTTCTTGTTCATTTTCAAAAGATCTTGATTCTAAGTTTTTGTGTGAAAACAATGGTTTTTGTGCATGGTCATGGGTTCATGCGTGGCTGATCATCGCAACGTAAAGACAATACCATGAAAAACACAAAACTTTCGTACACATCTTGCTAAACTTCCCGATTTGTATTACTTCATTTCTTTCGCTCTTCGTTTGATTTATTTCCTCCAGGATTCCACAGCTTTCCTCTTCAAGCTTCAGACAGAGACTCCGATCAAAGGAGGGAATATCTCGGCTCAAGATGCAGCGCTTGCCCAGAGAATCCTTAATCAGGTCAGTGGCATGCCTAATCCTCTGATAGGATGGTGATAAGTCGGATGGATCTAGGTAGATAGATACACAGACAGACAGACAGACAAGTAAATGCCCATGACTATCCATAAAGTTTGTCTGAGAGACAGGTTTACAATCTGCTTTACGAGCAGGCACAAGGAAGTGGCACTCCCATAAAGTTACATTAATTGTCCCATTGACAGGAATTAGATTCTGTTTATCAGACCAGCCATAAAGTTGTGAAATAAATGCAGGTGTTTTTATATTCTAATAGACAGTTTATCATCTGTTGTTCATGTATTAATCTCTTAATTGCCACTTGGGCTGTATCAATTGAAGCTGGTGTGTGATCCTTGGTTGCACAGTGAGCAGACTATGATGTAGTCTCTGACTGGTGCCCCCAAAGTCTCTGACTGGTGCCCCCAAAGTCTCTGACTGGTGCCCCCAAAGTCTCTGACTGGTGCCCCCAATGTCTCTGACTGGTGCCCCAAAGTCTCTGACTGGTGCCACCAATGTCTCTGACTGGTGCCCCCAATGTCCCTGACTGGTGCCCCCAAAGTCTCTGACTGGTGCCCCCAAAGTCTCTGACTGGTACCCCCAATAACAGAAATGGGTACTGCCATTGACTAAGTGCTGGATATAGCTCAGTAGGTACGTGTACTGAAAATTTAGTCCTGAGGTCATTGTCTTGAATCCTACGGGCCCCCCCAGCATTATGTTTGTACTTTAGATCCTCCTGCAGGAACTCGCGAAGAAGCCTCAATGGCTTATCAAAGCCGCAAGCTGACCGAAGTAAGTCTCTTGCATTCATATTTAACGTCCATGATTATGAATTGTCAATTGTCAACAACTCTATAACTGGACGACAAACATTAATCTTGGAGTGACTCGAACCGGGGACCATGGTAGGCACCAAAGTTAACACAGAGAGAGTGCTGTCATATCGATAATAATGCCGTGATATATTCTGTCACAGACTTCTGAAACAGAGTATGGTGCATGAAAGCAATCATAGCATGCGAACACGCTGCATGAACTTGCATACAGATGTGCCCGGTGATTGACTTGTTCAGGGTTGCGCTTGTGCAGTTTGGCCAGTTTGTGCGTTAGAAAACACAAGTAGAGGTGCTTAAAACAATAAGGGTTGACTTGAAACGTGCAAAATATTTTTCAAAAGATCTCTTCTTAAAAACTTACAAAATAAAATAGTATTTACTAGTAGGCCCTAGTGTGTCATCTGACGGTACCATTATAACCTGCTGACAGAGAACGCAGCTTGTTAAGTTTCACGGAACTAGATCGGGCCGATATGGCAGCGCCCTCTGTTGATTATCGACATGACTGGAGACCCCCATACTTGTTAATCAATTCCTTTGATCCGTCAAATTAATTGAGAATCAGCAAGTGACCCCATTATAAAGTTGTGAGGTATGGATTTGATGTCACAAGTGCTCCATTTTTGACAAATATAGTTTGTTATGTTATAAAACTTTACATTAGCAGATATTTAAAGTATTTAATATTGAATTATTACGATTTCTTTGTTATATTTCAGCTAAGAGCAGCCAAGTTTGAACTTCATGACATTTTTCACAGCCTGACTCCTGCCAGCCGTATTATCATCATACAACAAGACAGACAGACAACAGAACAGCTCACAAACAGAAAGGTAAAGATTTGCCTGCAGATGGAGGGGAGGGTGGGTGGGTCGGAGAGGTGGTGGGGGAAAATAAAGACCTTGATTTAATTTATTGCATTATCATGTTGGATGTGTTTTTCAAATTGGCCACCGCATGGTTTTCCTGGTGATGGGTTCTGAAGAGATTACAGCGACTGACTCCGTGCTCTTCAAAACTTATGTAACTCCTTCCACAAGGTCAATTCAACAAAAGGCTTTATTCAAGTAGTAATTAAGTGGCTCGATGAAAGTACTTTCAAATATTCCTTTTCCTCCAGAATGGTACATGCTGCTGGTAATTTCTTTAATCGGTTGGTCATAGTAACAACCTCATTCTTATGCAAATTAGGCTTGACATAGTTTATACATCTGCAGTAAAAAATTATTGTTGGGCAAATGTTAAGATGAGAGTTGATGTTTTGTTTTTGAAGGTATTAACAGAATTTCTTTGACATATTAAATATTTCCTGTGACGGTGAAGAAAAACTTGGCAATACAGCAAAATTTTGTGCTTTGCCTTGTTTTTGCATGGGAAGAGATGCTGTCGTGCAAACTGCAAACCCAAAATCAGTCGATGTATCTAAATGTATAAAACACTGGATCGACATTGCCATTTAGACCAATGTCGTGAAGGATGGCACGTGTTATCATCTTTATCTTTCATATTGTAGATGAGCGCCATCATTTGAGGCTTTTTTTTGGTTGACATATGAATTTTTAAAAGATGCCTGCATTGTCATGGAAACAGATGTACTGTGGAAAAGAATATCTGAATGATTAATTTCAGAGCGAAATATAAATCATTGTATGGCGCCATCTCTTCCTCTTTGCTGTTACGACAATATTTTAGGTATCTGTTTAATATTAGGAACTGTGATACTATAGAAATAAGCTGGGATTTGTGTTTTTAGTTTCACACAGTTCTCTCTCTATTCCTATGGTTTTGCAAACACTTATTATTCTATCTAACGGTTCATCTCTCTCTGTGTACATCGTGTTTATCCCCTCACATCATTTGTTAAGATAATCCTGTAATCCAGGGTTTCCTTAACTTTATTCCCCCACGAAATCCCTGTGGATGTCAGAGTTGTCCACGAACCCCCAACTTTTCAAGACACAATCTGAGTCATTATTATACTATAATACGCATAACAGTGCTTCGTAAAAAATCAAGTTCAAAGTGTAACATTGTAATGAAAAAAAACAAGAGATGAACAAATATTTATTTGGAACTTCAAGACCAGATCACGAATTGTATCACGCAACGATTACCCATCACACACGATGAGATGGATGCTCCTGTTTTTCCTCCACGAGGCGTTTGATCCTCGGAGCTGTCTTGGAGAGGGCCACCCTCATGTCGGGGCCGACGTCAAGGCGTGCCCGCAGCTTTGTTTTCATGATGACCAACTTTTGTACATATCTAAATTATATGATATATCAGATTTTAGTTCAACAAAAAGTAATCTAGTTTTGACTTTAGGAAATGTCTCACAAACCCCCTGGGATGGATTCACGCACCTCCTGGGGGTTCATGCACCCCAGTTAGGGAACCCCTGCTGTAATCCTACAGATTAAAGGATTACTTAAATCAGGGTTGTCCAACCTTTTGCAGAGGAGGGCCACATGGAATGATTTTGATGAAGGAGGGGGCCGCATGAACCCTACGCTCGATTTTTCGATTTTTTGCCCGAAGCCCAAGGCAACAAAATGTGAGCACTGAT
>KN889308.1:43425-65754 GCA_000934455.1 Apostichopus parvimensis | reverse complement strand
TTAATATATAATTATAATACTTATATATTTATGATATGAATACTCATTGTTCTATATTTGGCAGGATATTAAAGCAATTACAGGGTCATGAAGCGCCATCGTTTCCAACCAGACCAGTCAGTTCAGCAGCATACAGGTAAGCTGTTGGTGGTTGGTTACCAAATGGTCACCAAACCACCTCTACACTTGTCCAGTGATGGTTAAGAACTGATGATTTTTTAATTGGATTTCAACATTTTTTTCACCCAGAAACTCAGTCATATCCCCAAAAAATGTTCATGTTAAATGAACAAATTGGAAACTGTAAAAATTGTACTCTTTTTAGTTGAAATGAAACTTAATTAAATATGCTAATGTACTACACTGTCACAGTATTAGAACACTGAATAGCACAACTCCACAATCTGTTATCATCAGGCCATGTGATACGAATATAAGCACACACCACATTAGTACATGTATACTGTATGTGCATACTGTACCACATACAACACCACATACTCTTCCACGTGATCTAACACATACAGCACCACATGCAGTACCACATACTGTACCACACTTTACCACTTATATACACTACCACATACAATCCCACACTCTACCACATACTCTACTGCATGATCTAACACCTACAGCACCACATGCAGTACCACACTTTACCACATATATACAGTACCACATACAATCCTACACCAGATATAGCACCACATACTGTATCACACAATCTAACATATACTGTACCACATACTGAACCACACTTTACCACATGTATAAAGTGCCACATTATCAACCACATACCATCCCACACTAGAAGGGAATTTTTACTGATATAGTAAAAATAAAATGTCTTGAGCTGACACTGAAAGAATGATACAAACTTTCACTCTTGACATTTTAACTATTTCCGTCTGTCGTTGTAAGATTTTCGTTCGGTTTGAGGGGAGAGGAATGGGTTGAAGATTAGAGAAAAAATGACTTGACTGATAATGGTGCCTATTAACTATTATTGTTACCCCTCCCCATAATCCCAACCCTCTCCCCACTACAACAATCAATCAGCCCTGTTGAATTTAAGCATTTTTGTAAACTTATTTATCACCACGTTACATATTAGAGTTTGTAACTCTAAATGCAAATCAATTGCTTTTTGACCATCTTTCAAAGTTTCTTTGTTTTTACTACACCCATGAAGGTACATCCTGTTCACAGCGTGCCGTATAAATAAACCTCTTGTTTGTCTTTCTGTTAGTAAAAACATAATATCATCCTACATGTTGGGTGACAAGCGCGGTTCAGATTTCAGGAAAAGACTGAATCTTGTCATATTATTGATGTAATTAGAGGAAAGTGCTGTATGCAGCATTGTATATCTTCCTGTTCTGACATCTCTGGCATCTTGTTTGTCGTTTGTAAAATATTATTTTAGTTTTAGCTATTCAATTGGCTTCAGACGTCGTATTCAGAAAGACTATATATTTGAGACAGAGGAAGTAATATAAGCAAATATCAATATAAAAATATTGATGTAAAACTGTACATAATTATGGAAAGTACTCAGAGGAAATTACCTTCAAACCACAAACTCCAAATTAATCTTTACGTTGAGTAATCTTTACGCAGAGTACGAAACAAAAATGAGATTCAGCTTTTTCGACAAGCAGTGTGGAACGTATCTTTATTTCTGTTAGTGTCCTAATGACTTTTATGGGACTACCCCTTATAGAAAATTGAACTTTTTTCAAATTCTCAACATCAATTGGTAACTAGTCACTCAATAGCAAAGATGTCCAGCAGTTTTTTTTGTTTCTTTGTACATACGCCCTTAGTATTTTCTATCATCTATCACAAATTTATTACAATTTTTTACATGTATATCACAAACCTTGAAACTGCTTCATGGAATTTGAACAATAACATGTGTCCTGATTACTTTTTATGTTAATATTTTTTTTAGCTCTTCAAAACTTTTTTTGGGGGATGTAATTGTTTGTTTTTCCCTTCTATATTGTTGAAATGAATCCTTTTCCAACAGATCTAAGAGAACTATTGATGTGTCCAGATCTACATCGACCAATAATAAACTAAACGTTAAAGTAGATGGGGAGCAGAGACCCAAGAGGACTACTACATCAGTCCAACGTAGCAAACCACAAAACAGCGTTAGAAGGGTCCTGTATCCGACTACCAGCAGCTCCGCAAAGCAAAAAATCACCAGAAAACAAGCTCCCAAGAAACCATTCAAACCTTGACAGGAGAGGAATCCATACAGATCAACAGCTGTCTACATATGTATATACAGTATAAATAGGTGTGTAAAATAATATACCAAAAATATAGTCCAATAAGCCAACCCGCCGAGACTTACCACGAAAGAGAGAACGCAAGAAAATGTTTGGTCCACCCATGGTCCTCCGTTTGCTATTATTATCACAATATTTTCATATTAATTTCATTTTGCTTTTATGAGAAAAAAAGGTTCATGTGTCACATATGAATCTCTTATTATTTGTGTTCTACAGAAACAAGAGGTTAATATTTATTCTCTTGAACTGTCATGCAAGATTAATCTCTTGATGACAAGAGACCCCTATCATCCCACCCCCCCACCCCTTGCAGCTCCCACTTGCCTAGGGGTGATTACATTGTATTTAAGTGATTTGTTGTTTGTGTTTGGTTTGAAATCTAACACTCCATCGCATGTCTTTCAAGAAAAATATTATGGTACTTGCACATGTACTTTTTTTGTAATAATAATTACAGCTATTATAATTGAAACTATGGTACTAGTCGAGATAAAAGTACGGAATTTCACCCAGTTCTAAAGTGAATCATTTAAAGGTCATTTCAAGGAGATTTTCCTTACTCTGTATGATTATTTGGACCAGCTAATATATTGTATTTAATCCGTTCTTCATTTTCATATTTAATAATATATCAACAGAAGGTGTACTTTTTGCACCGTATTTCACTTCAAAGTTTAAACAAAGACTCAAGCTTAAGAGTCCAAGACAGACTAGATATGGGGTAACTTAGTGTTGAAATAGTCATAGCTGCCATTCGGGGTGGAATGGTGTGGCCATGCTTTTGTTGTTTTTTGCACTTTAAAGGCATCGAAGACTCACCCCAAACCGTGTGCGGCCATCTGAAAAAGTTAACTTTCCGTTGCTTGCAAGTGACGTTTGCTTTGTGTCGCTACAAAATGCAGACAGTAATGAAACGTGATACCTTAATTGTTATCTTTAGCTGGACCTGAGATGTCCATCGCTGTATCGTTTGTATACTGTGCTGTGGGTATTGACCGCAGTTGTATGTACTGACTGTACACTAGTGTATAATTACCGACGGTAGCAAGCTGTGTGTGTATTTTCTGGGATCGATGGTGGTGTCTTTCACTTCTGTTACACCTCAATCGAAACTAGGTCAAATTACCGGCATTAAACGTTTCTTTTTGCGCGAGTCTTCACACCCTTTAAACTCAACCTAATTGAAAGCTAGTTGATGTAATGTATTGTCCACATGTGTACTGTGAAAGCAGTGTAAGTTACTGCATCACAGGACCACACTACAGGAAATAATGTTGTGTGTTATACAATTTGCATAGCAATTTTCACATCTCTTAATTTTTCCAAGTTATAGATTACTGATCTCAGTTTGGTGTTGTATACGAAGCCTGCTACAAACTTTGGATTTTGTCTAGCAGTTTGGTCACATTTGCAGAGCAAATTTGCAATACTGGATCAATTATTCCATGCTGTATATTACTGGATAACTGTTTTGTGAGATCACTGTATAATGGGATCACAGTATTTTACTGTTTCACAGGATCACTTTATGTCACTAGAAACACATTTGGGGGGGGGGGGTTTCTTCAAGCATAATGGTGATACTTCACAGGACTATGTATGCAGTAGTATTCAGTAGTGAAATAAATGGCTGCAGAAATATGCTGGAGGCAACACTGAATATTCCCTTCATACCATGAAATCTTTGAAGCAGGTTTTGGGGGTTGGTCAACATTTTATGTGAATACCAAGTCATACTCAAAGCCACGATTGCAATAGTTTCATACTAACACACCCTCTTGGATTGCTTCACCAAATAAAAGGGTAAAATATGCAAGTAATTAAAGCATTTTATTTCAAGTCGCCTGGTTAATATACAGTTTACTATGTGATAGAACTGGGTGTTATTTAGATAAACTCAATCAATATTAACTTTGTTATTAAATAAACTTATAAATTTGATGTTCCCACAACTGAAAATAAAAGATACTGCAATTAATATTTCTCAATGTGTTATATTTTATTGTACAGATAATGCTTGCTGGTAGATGAGTCTGATTTTATTGTTTTCCTCATCTGTTATATTTTATTTATATATCATATTTTTTATAAATCATGTTATTATTTATTTTATTTTTCTCTTAGTTTTCTTGCTTTCACTTCATAACTTTCACCTTCCTGTTATACTATATAAGCTATACTAAACCTTCTTTGCAGACCAGCCCTTTTCTATCCATTCCCAGAGATATTATCTACAATATTTCACTGCCATCCTAAAATCCATATAGTATACTTCCTCCTTCCATCAGCAACAGGTTTAAAATTAATTCTATTGCAGGGACGACCTAATTCCCATTTCCGTCTCTGCATAAAAATAAATCAGGTCTCATTTTGATTGAATACCAGCAGATGTTCTCATTGTGATATTTATCTGCCTGCCAGTATTGGCTCCATTAACATGCTAAGATTGTTGAGCGGTCTTGAGAGTACATTCAGGGGCGTAGCCAAGTGGGGGCGAAAGGGGGCAGCCGCCCACCCCCCCTTGAGCATAATTTTTTTGTATGTTTTTTGGATATCGCTAGTAATTTCAAAAGAAAAATGCTAAGATGCAACTTACAAGGCCTTGGAATTGCCATTTCCAGAGACCTGAGAGGCATTTTCAGCCAAAAGTTTCTTGTACGCTTCGCGCCAACTCATGATGGCGACGCTTAGACGGTTTGCATTGCCGTATCTATGGCTCTGATAGTTTGCCTACAGTTTCGCCCCTCTCTTTGCAAATTCCCTCGCTAGGCGCCAGAGTGCATTCCTGTTAAATCTGTGATATTATCACCAGGCATGCAGTGCGGCGTGGCTCTTCAATATTATATTATGTTGGTGTAACATTGTCATGGTGCAAGCGGGGGCACGGCACTGGGGTTGAGAGTGGATCAAGTAGTTTGGTTCTCATTCCCAGGCACTTACCTTGGTTGAGTTCTTAAAAGTATATTGTAACAAATTTTCAGTGCCAGAAGTGCAGGGTGTAAAATGCTGGAAGCTTGTGATAAGTGACCATGATTTAGCTTTTAGTATGTTGATGACCTTTGACACCTTGTCTTGGCTGTCCATTACTGATCTATTGTCCTGGGATGTACATAATTTCATTGTCCAATGGTTTGAAAGGAAACTGCAGTAATGTGTGAATTTGTCCCTCTATTTGATGTTTTTAAACTTTTTCTTGCAAAACTTCACTTATGCTTCTAGTATGAGCAAAGAGTTCTGAGTTCCAATAGGAGTAAGAAGCCTCAAATACAAGTACATGAAATTTGCTTTCTCTTAGTATGAGTCTGGAAAAGTGTACTTCAGTAAGGACTCGAGTACTACAAGTTTGGCTTATGACGCTACTTTCAAGTCATGATTGAAGTAAATGTTGGAATTACTACCACAGCTTGACAGAAGGTTCAACCATGGGTTAGGAAGCAGTGCAAAATGGGTTGTCATTACGGTGATTAATTGTCATTACACATATCAGTTATTTGTAAGATGTCCTATGGATAGATGGCTTTGGTCTCTTCTGAAGCTGAGAGAAACAGAAAAGATGACAAAAACAAATTGCTTTACTGCTATTTGGAACTTTATTTTCTGCTGAAGATCAAGGAATTCTCAATTTCACATCAATACGAATGAAGAAGAAACAGCAAAAGGAAACGGATTAGATCATTAAAACATGCATTCTGGTCTTACAAACTAATTCTTGCGTTCACCCTTCATATTATGACGAGATATCATCAAATACCAATTACAATTGTCCAAATTTTAACATGGGATATTCCAGTGGTAGTTGATTATCAAGATCATTATTTCCCAAAATTGCAATAACTAATATTAGTATGTCCCCTTCCTCCACCACCCCCCCCCCCCTCTGCAAAGATATGGATTACATCATAGGTGAAGCTTTCCAAATGCTTCTGGCTACCACATCATGAGTGATGTTATGGTTGTGGTATTATAGGAATATTTGCTTTATGTACACATGCTTTGTTAAAACAAAAGATTTTAATTATGCCTTAAGTGTAACTTGTAGTCAAATCTTAGCAAAAACCATTTATTGAATTGGTTCTATTCTGTACACATTCAGGGTCTCTCTTCAAATTTCTTTTACTGAGAGAAAATGTTTTTATCAGAACTTCCATTCTGTCAGTTGCGTTTGAAGTGAGATCTGAAAGTTCAGTGTATAGAGGTACTAGCATAACCAAACTTGTCCCAAACTCACTGCACTTTCACAGATAGCTAAACACCATTGATGTGAATCCAACCACAGGCACACAACACCACAAATGGCAAACCCAACAGCACATCAAAATTCCATTAAAATAATTCTAAACCTTAATACATTAACAAGACTGTAACATTTTCCACTTAATTTATACCAAGAAAACTAATTCTTTCCAAATTATTACCCCCAAAAATATTTATATATAAACTAGCTACAAATTTCCTTGCCCAAGAAGCTTTTGGTGTTAATAAAAGGTTAAGAAACAAAATTCTGTTGAAATGCATGCAACATTAATTCATCAACTGAATTGAACTGAATTGAACTGGTTACTGTGTTACAGTCAGGGCTCTAAAGGAGTGTTAAGCAGCACTGGGCAAAGACAAGATGTGCCTGGGGCTAAAGAGCAGCACTAAATGGTTTCACTACCAATCTCTTTAATTTCCCAACAATGTTGTGAAAATGTTGCAAACATCAGAAATAGCCTCAAGCAAACCTCTCAACAAATCAAAAACATTTAATTCATAGCAAGATGACAAGTGCAGAAAAACTAGATTCTAAAAAAAACAACACAAAAAAACATTGGTATCTGATTATACATTATCACCAAGGTAAATGAAGTTTGCTCCAACCATTAAACAAGAACGTTAATAAATATATGGACACATCCCACCCCTTTCGATGAGGAGACACTGAGAGAAGCCTGAAGATGAAAAGGTCCACAAGAAATTCTCAAATAAACATTCCACTGGTTAATGCAGGGACGTATTGTGCCTTCCATGTGAAGGGTTGAACGAATAATCATGCAAATATGTTGATCAGCTTTCTATTACCCATTATAAATGAAGTTGAATTTTTAAAGGGAAAAAAAATATGGAAGAAATGACACTCATGTATACAATTTGGTCATTTCAAAATGAAAAAAAAATTGGGAAATTTTTTAAAAGCTAGTTGTTACGTCTCTAGTAGACAAATAGCAGTACTTTTTTTTTTACCTGATTTTATTTTTTTTTAATTTATATATTTTGTTGCTGAGGCAACTCATTCAATGATTCCATATAAGATATAAAAATATAAACATGTATATAATGTTACCTCTCTGGTAGACATTTACATAGTGTGAAAACACAAGGAAACAAATAGGAAAAAATATAAGACAGATTAGTAATAATTACATTCCCAAAATATTTGAAAATGTAGGTTAGAACATGCAAAGGCTAAAGAAAGTATTTACTGTTAGAAAACAACAGCTCTGCAATTTGATAAAAATTTGAAAAAAAAAAAAAAAAATTGCCATCTATTTTCCATAAAAAGGAAAAAATAGATAGATAACAAAAGTGACAAAGATCATACACTATTTTTAGAAAATATAGTAAATTAAGATGAATTTTGTCAAATTTGCCTTCAATCAATCTTCAAAGAGTTGAATAATAATCAAAATGAAGACAGAAAAAGGGTTTTAACTGCTTATCGAAAGCAAAACGGAATACTTCCAATTTGTCAGTTTTCTGGCATTTGATATATCTTTGAAGTTATTACTATATTTTATAAGATAAAACAAAGTTCTAGAAAAACAACTGTTTTCAACTGAAGAATGATTTGAGGTTAGCGAACATCTTCCTTTATAGGACAGACTCTCAATTCCACTAATAAGGCACTTCTTAATACTGCTGGCTCATTAACTGAAGCCTGCTGAATAAATCCACTAACAAGGCACTTCTTAATACTGCTGGCACATTAACTGAAGCCTGCTGAATAAAATAATGACACCTTTGCGATAACCTGTTAAACTTTTTTCATCGGCCGTGAATCTTCAGAACAGGAAAGAATTCAGAAACAAGGTGAGCTAAGTTTTCCTGCTCATGACGACAAAAGCGTCCCAAAATGCAATATTATCTAACACTGCAAAAGCAATTAATCTGTAACATTGTTAAAATGTCACAGAGCCGTAAAGACAACATCAAAAGAAAACGCTGCAATCTAACCTGCAGCAAGGCTGAATAACAAAACAATAGAGATTATTTCTATTAACTAGCAGTAACCTGATACAGGCAAGCCCCTTTAACATCCAAACTATGACTCAGTGCTCTAACTTAATAACATCTAATAATCTACTATACTACATGTTAAAGCTATCAATTATTAGATGCATTATCATGTAATACATTAAATTTCCGCCCATTTTATCAGACCAATGTTCTGTCATATCACTATGAAATTAGCTGACGTTAGACTGAGAGAAGGCCTCGACTGAGTGATCACAAAAAGGGGAAATGAAAAAACAAAAACTAGAAGAGAAAACAAATGCTGTTTTTCTTTTAACTATTGAAGGGCATCGGCGAAATCAGCGCATAGAATTTTGGCAAGAAATTTTTGTGAGCGAGTGGAACGAAAAACGCCGAAAGACTTGAAGAACAAATTGCATATGATTTTTCGGAATGTAAAGTAAGGGCTACTGCCCCTGACTTATAACAGCAGCTTGAAATTCTGTGGCCTGAGATAGTAAGAGACACTGCTCTTGACTAATAAAATATATCTTCAATACTAAAATATACTTCTCATTTTGTGTCTGGAAACGACATTTTGACATCTAACAAGTCAGCTATAACTATCTCACATTGTGAGGTAAACAGTATTGTCTACTGTTAGTCCAATCTTTCCATAGGAAAGTTTGTATGATGGTGCTTTGAAAGTTACTCCAGAGGTTTATCAAATTTATTGCAAATAACCCCCCAAAAATTGTAAACAATACTTCACTCCAAAACGTATGCACATATGAATTTATACAGGTCTGATTACAAGTTATTGGATTGATCCACTGTTAATGTGACTTACTCACACAGCTTTCAAACACTGTCAGACCCAAAATTGAAAAAAATCGAGTGTTTTAGAAAAATGAAGGAGCCCCTATTAGAGGGTCAATAAATGTCAATGCTTATAACTACAACAGGCTCAAATAAATGAAGGCTTTACAATAGGCGAGTGCTCTATCCTTTTATCATTGTACAACCTTACTATATAAAGCTAAAAATGAAGCCATTTGAGGCAGTACAAGACAAATTTAGCAACGAAAATAAATACTTGAATTGTTGCTGGTTTGTAGAGAGTTTACACACTCTGAACTAATTCACTGTAAGGTGAATCTTATGCAGAGGAAACACACATTTTGGAAAAAAAAACTTTTTCTCTCCTTTACGTGACAAACGAGAAAAGAAGTAATTTTTGGTGAGTGACGAGACCCTGTACATAGTAAGAGACACTGCCCTCGACTAAAGATATGTACACAAGGTGAATAGTTTAACCGATAATTGCAACACGATATAATATGAGAGGTAATACCTCGAATAATATAACCACACTGTTAGACAGTAAAGTGGACCCTGAGTTAGTAAGAGACACTGCTCTTGACTTGATAAGACAACGTATTAAACAGACAACGAAGTGAATGAGGCAGTACCTCAGAGGACGGGAGAGGACACTCACATGGTGAGAGACACTACTCTCTAACTTAGACAATACTTGGCTTAGATAACAATTGTAATATGAAGAAACAACATTGAGAATGAGGCAGTACCTCAGAGTACGGGAGAGGACACTCACATGGTGAGAGACACTACTCTCTAACTTAGACAATACTTGGCTTAGATAACAATCGTAATATGAAGAAACAACATTGAGAATGAGGCAGTACCTCAGAGTACGGGAGAGGACACTCACATGGTGAGACACTACTCTCTAACTTAGACAATACTTGGCTTAGATAACAATCGTAATATGAAGAAACAACATTGGGAATGAGGCACTACCTCGAATGATGGCAAAACACACAGTAAGAGACACTACTCTTGACTTGGATTACGACGATGAGTTGAACAAACAAACATGTGAATGAGGTAATAACCTCAAAACACAGCAAAGCAAACACAGAAACAGTACACGACACTCTGCTTGACATAATGAGAAGATTATGAACTTGAAAAGATAAAGTAAATAAGACTTTGATGAAGTATTTATAACATTCTCCAGGAACTTGCTCATTATCTCTAGATACTGTCAGATGGCAAGTGGAACCTGATGTTTTAGAGTATCAGAAACTACTCTTGGTTAACAGCACCCTCATACATAGTGCAAAATACTTTGCTTGAATTAATTTGTTCTTGAACAGTCAAATGGCAAGAAGAGAAAGTTTAAAGTTGAAGAAAATACACTACTGTAGTATTTGAAGTTTTCTACTGTCATCTTGCAAACAGATACAAAATTTAAAGATATCAGAAAAGGGTATTTCTTTCTGGAATTACATTAGCCAAGGCACATTTCCGGTATTACATCTACCCTATATTGAGCCCATACTTAATTTCAGTACAGAAGTGGTTGTTGTAAACCATCAAGAGTTACATCATTATGCTAGATTTTGTTGTGAGCAACAATCGGATACTGTCGTGTAAAAGGTAACATTCTCTATGATTTACGATGCACCCCTGCAGAAGGCAAACTTCGGAATACATTATGGTTTACTGTTTATGCTGATGAAGGAGCTAGCCTCATTTAAGGTCCCAGTCTTTGTTTACAAAGAAGGGAAACTCTCAGCCAATCAGATTCAATCATAACATCTTTCTGAAACGAAGGACAGGAAAGATTTTTGTCCCTGTTTACGTCTATAAAAAACTTCAATATCAAAAGTAACTCTTATCAAAAGGTTAGAGTTCTGGTTGAACTCATTTCTCAAGCCGAGTCTGAATACTGTCTATGGACTTAAATATCCGGCGAAAATTCTATTTTTGTTTTTCGCAACAATTACACTGGTACATGAGACAATTAAACGTTACAATTGGAAATTCAGTAAACTGTTAATAGAAATGGAAGAAGCAGAAATTAAACTGCTTCATGCAACAATGTTGATGTTTAAAAATGTTTATGCATACAGAGCTAGAAAATATGATATTTAGTTTTTCCATAGAAAATGAATGAAGACATTTATATGAAACCGAATATATAAATAATGAATCTCTCAAATGACTTGTTCCCATTTTCTCTATTTTTTTTCCATCATCCCCATGGGGGGTAAATGATGGCATTACAGTTTTGGAGTTTTATTATGATGGCTTTACTGTTTATTAGTACTGTTCAAAAAAACGAAGTAGGTTTCACTGAACCTCAAAACACTATATGAACACATTCCATGTTATTCTACTTTTTTTTATTTATTTTTTACTTTTAGTTCTAAAATCTCAAACTGTTTATAAAAAATTCACTTCCCAGCCTTTTTTGTGTAGTATAGTAACCATTCGACAGGTTAGGTTTGCACCTTCAAAAAGTTGAGTTTTATCTTATTTGTTCATGAATTGATTTCACAGAGTTGAGTTTGTCCAAGAAATCAGGTCGATTCATGGGCACCACCTACATGTGAGTCTTGAGAATAAACTCGCCCACTTTTGGAAAAGCAAATCTCTTCAATTAAAAGAGTTTGCATGAACAGGTTAATTCCTCAGACTATATCTCATACACATGTGTAGAATTTCTTTATATTTCCCAATAACTGGAAATTAACCCTCACTGTTACCTAATCTTATTGTTCTACTACTTTCGTTTCCCCTTTATTCTCTGTATCCTGTATTGCAATATAGATTCTGTGAATATACACCCACAGGTTCATATGTCCCTCTCCTAAGTATTGGCCAAAACGATCTTTCAACCTTTCTTTAATTTTATGTCAAACAGCTACTACGGTTGAAAGGTTCGGCTCGAATATGAAAGTAATGAATGGAGTTATGACGACTCTGTATTTATGATGTAAGATTCATGTTATGATGTAAGATTCATGTTATGATTTAACATTCATGTTATGTTGTAACATACATGTAATGATGTAACATTCATTTTATCATTCATATTATGATCACATTATAATGTAGCATTCACGTTATGATGTAACATCCATGTTATGTAACATTCACGTTATGATGTAACATTCATGTTATGATTTAACATTCATGTTATGTTGTAACATACATGTAATGATGTAACATTCATTTTATCATTCATATTATGATTTAACATTCACGTTATGATGTAACATTCATGTTATGATGTAACATTCATAATATGATGTAACATTCACATTATAATGTAGCATTCACGTTATGATGTAACATCCATGTTATGTAACATTCACGTTATGATGTAACATTCATGTTATGATGTAACTTCCATGTTATGTCATCCATGTTATGATGTAACATTAATTAACCTATACTACAGTACATTCATGGTAAGAAGCTATATTCAGCCTGCACTCCCCCAAATATTACTTAATTTATGAGTGACGATAGTTACCCGTCTCCAGTCTACTGATGCACTTTCCAAACTACCTAACCTACTGAAATGGGTAACGATTTTAGCACTGCACCCCCCATAATCCCACATCCATGAAAGAACATGCGGGTCGACTTTCTGAATGATAGATTGGGGGGGGGGGGAGGAGGAGGAGGAGGAGGAGGAGGAGAAATTGCAAATGTAGACTGGAGAGAGGAAAGAGAGGAGTGATGTAAATTCCCTGTTCCAACTCTTGCCCCCCCCCCAGTGTACCCATATATCAGAATGATCTTGTTTAGGTCCAGAGCGGTTTTTTGACCGTGACCTTGCCTTCCTCCTGGAGGTCTTTGATCACCTCTCTCTCTTTAAATGGTCTGTTACCACCCATCTCTGCTAGTGCCTGGTACACCTCACACTCTGTAAGGTCTTCTTTCCTCTGGTGGAAGTATTTGTAACTTGCCAGCTGACTTAATCTGGAATCCCTAGATTGAAAATTAAAATGAAAAGAAGGGGGGAAAATAAACAGTTAGAAGGAGGTACACTCCATGGAAAGATCAACACAATGAGAAGGGATTGGGGTAGGGGTAGGAAGGGGTTCAGTTACGGAGGGCAATACTTGGATCTGGTTATTTCAAAGATTTTACTAAAAAGGATACAACAGCTCTTGTATTACTGCTAAGAAAGGCATTCTCAAGTATGCAACTGTCCATCAATACATAATTAAATGAAAGACCAACCACCCAAATTTCTTGCCCATTTCCGAATAATTTAATACGACACACTTAACACAACAGCTGTATTTCTTCCTGAAGACAAATATTTCCAGGGGGACAGGATTAAGTTTTAGATTAATTCTCACAAGCAGTATTCATTTGGTATGAAGCCATAAAGATGACTCTCGTGGCAGACATCCATCATCAGGAGGACAGCATGAAAGGCACTTGAAAACTCCATCTCAACCTTCCTCCTGTTAAAATAAAGAAATAAGATCAACATCAGGAAAAGAGACATAGGTCATACCTGTATCACATTACAGAAATCATAGTTTTAGATTGAGAAATAGTAACATTCTCAAATATATCCCAAACCCATCAAGTTCATCTCTAAAGTTCACCTTAATTCCCAAGGCATCCTACGGAAATCTAGCAAGATGAAATTTACACTGTTTAGTACTTTGATTAAATATCCATATAATTCAGTTTTATAGATGTATATAGGGATTTAATGGCATTTTGCAGCTCAATCTTTAAGTCTTCATAACTTAAAGGTCCCCAGTATTGGCTCTTAAGTTTAGCATGCTTAAAAACTGCTAGAATTAGTGTCAAAAGTACTTTCCTTGAGGGCCTGATTGTCCTAATTACTGCAAACAAGCTCAAAGAAGTTTACGGCTAGAATGGGATTCAAACCAGTGACCTCTGGGTTACAAGACTCTGGCTACAGGGATCACCACTAATGGTACAGCACCAGGCTTGTAAACCCAGAGGTCGCTGGTTCGAATCCCAGAGGTCGCTGGTTCGAATCCCAATCTAGCCGAAAGTTTCTTTGCTCTTTTCCATTGTCTAAAATTTCCCAGATAGTTTTCAATTAATTCACTTCCTCCTAATTATAACTATACATTCAACAGTCTTAACATAGAAGCTTAAATATCTCACTATGGAATAAGTAGAGAGGAAGTAAAATTGCTTGTTTAACATTTGAGCTTGGGGTGACCACTGTTTCACTTTGTAGCATACTTGGGTGCAATAATACTATATGAAATTTAATCCATCTCCTTGCTTTCATGCATGTGGATTTTATAACTCTCTCTCTTTACAAATTGCAGCAATATACATGATTAATTGCAAAGGCTACTAAGCATTTTGCAATCCATGTTTAATGACCCATTAGGTTGACATGTTTGTGTATTGAGAGCATTTTCATTCATTAAATCATTAATCTCTTGTCTGCTCAGGATGGGAAGTACTCGGTAAACTGCACGTAAACAATCTCTGCTCGCTGCCGTGACCTATGTGTACAGTTAATCATTTCCAGTGTTCAATACTTTTGATTCAGTCACTGACATTTAAAATTAGCATTATATAACCACAGAGTGAGACTAAGTTCTTTCTCTTTGAGCAAAAGATTCTTATGTAATGACATTTAGTATATATCTAGTCTTTCAGGTTGAAACTAAAACTGGGCAAAAAGAAAGGCACTTAAGGATCAATGCAAAAGGACATGTAACAACTTATAGGACAAAGTCCTAGGAAAATAGGACAGCCGGTTTGTGTGAGGATGTCTGCAGACTGTAAGAACTGCAGTACTAACCCAAATAGTGGTGAACATTGTATAAATTGCTGGAGTTGAGTGAATGAAGACAGGTAAGCAAGGATGGCAATGGAACCCATATTTTGCAGTATAATGATCATCAGGGATGACAGAGTACTTTGTAGGGTCTCCAAATTTGAATTATGGCTGCCTAAAGGGCCCTTTCCCATAAACATCATTCTAAGTAATAGATGACAAGGAATTACATTTTCCTATTTATTCAGGTAATCAAATATTGAAAGACAGGTTGCTCAAACCTGCAATTTATACAGATCTGGTCAATGCCCCCCTCCCTGCCCTCCTACCTCTCCCATATCCACCCCCCCTTCAAAAAAAAAGACTGTATGTATATCCCACACTTTGACAATCTTTTTGCCTGGATTAAAACCTGCAGAAGTGATGCCGCCACACTAAGTTACATTCTGAGTGCATTCAAATGGTTTGCTCTATCATTAATTTACCTTTTGATATTTGTGTGCAGCTCAAATAAACTATTGGCTGCCATCTCAAAACCATCGGTCATTCTATACACGGCCATATCCGGGTACAAACTGGAGAGATTGGCGATCACCCTTGGCGTTAAACCCAACGAGAAGATGTGTTCAGATCCATAGAAAACCAGAGTCTCGTTCTGAAGCAGCTCTCTCTTCTCATCAAGTTCAGAGATGCTAAAAAACAAAGAAAAAAAAGAAAAAAAAGGAACTTGTAAGTTGATGCCAATTTGTTAATACCAGGATGAAAAGATAGAGGACCTGGTTCATTTGAAAATAATGCATGATTGTGTATAGTACATAAGGTTTCAGTTTGTGGTGATTTTGTTTATTGTTGTAAAACGTGTTTGCTGTACACATGGTATGAATAAATTTGTACAGTAAGCATCTCTCCAGATCAGCACTGCCATTTATATAACTTGTAAGTGACGATAATTCAAACACGTTCAAACTTTGAAATAATTTGATTATTTTATTCAACGACACCATCTGATCTTTCAATTATCTGATTACTCCTTATGTCAACAATTTTGTAAAAAAATTATTTATATCGTAATTGTCAGCAAATCTCTGTTAGTGTGTTTAAAGTATTGCAACCACAATGGATGGACCAAATATGTCAGTCACACATTGTAAACCCTATTGTCTAAACCGTTAGACTAATTGGGATATTTTTAGCAAATTTTGTTACAAATCTTCTCCCCAAAAAAACAGATCTCCTTTAGCACGGCTCAGACGCCCCATGCATGCAAAGGTTTAATAAATAAGAAAAACTGTAATCACATTTGATTTCCCTCATAGCAATGAAATATGTCACATAAAGCCTTGTGGTTAACCTCAAACAGAATGTGGTCCTTCAAAACCCCCATGCTCAAAAAGTGTGGTGGGCGCCTATGGGTATGAACTGGCAATTTCATTAAGATAAAATAAGGAGCACTGTGTTGGGACAGTCCACTCTAATCAGGGAGTCCATAACAACTCCCTGCTCTAATGATGTTGAAATTACCTCGGGCAACAGAATGGTCTATGAAGTACTGTACCATTGAAGTATTATATTTCCAGCTACACTGTGTAAGGGGCAAGTTTGAATATAAACATCACCGCCAGGGCTGTATATTGAGGTTTGGACTTAAGTTTATCCTTCAGTAAGTTAAAAAAATAGAAAAAGCCCTCCCATTACAGTTGGCCTCATATCCCATCAGGTGTCTGAGGAAGAAGGTCATCTCCACACTGAGGGAGGCATTCTACTGACTAGATCATTCTCAATCTCTAATTAATATGGAGATGATGTTTCTTAGTGAATCTGGCCTAAAGGTCATCACTATAATTGCTCCTACATTTGCTATACATTCAGATAACACGCATGCACCAATTATCAAATCTCATCAAGGAGTTTAATACCATTAGTAGCATAGTTACTGTATCCGCACTAAGACATTTAATCGTCTATACTTTAATTAATTTACAATTCTTGAAAACGTCTAGCAATTTTTAGCATTGCTCAAATTTGGGGCCAATGTCCAATAAATACATTTATTTATAACTTATTTCAACAGACATTGGCTACTTTCAGAAAATGTGACAACTTGATTACAGGTCATCTGGATTGTCCCTAATCATTATACAGTACATGCTAGAAAATCCAATGATGGTCACCCCAAAAAATATGGAAATTGAAGGATTTCTCAAATTAATTGTGACCATACAACAAGCACTTTCTATAAATCCCTCCTCCACAACCTTTCCTACCCCTTCCCCAGTGGCATTGAGAGATACTGAAGGTCAGGCCTTGGGACTGTAGTCTCCCACCCCTCCCTCTCTTGTTAGGCCCCTCCCATTTCCCAACAGAAGAGAACATGAAATAGCTGGTGTCCTGTTAATCATAAATTTGACCCAAAAGATTGCTTATGATTTACAGTAGAGTTTGAAACTGTTGGAGTTCAATCAAAGTATCAAACCCTGAATTTCACATACAGTAAATTCATAAAAATTCCTGCTTCTACAGTCAACACAGAGTTCACCATCAAAAAGCAACAACCTATCCTGAGTCTTTGCATTCAGCTGGTAGAGATCAGTCAAACCATGGAGTTAGAATCTGGTCTCTTCTAGCTCCATGGTCAAACAAGAAATAAATTCAAGTTGTCTAGAGTGACAATCCTCACCAGGTGTTGGCATTTGTTGTCAGGTTTCCTATTTTCACCTTGGGACAAACCTGAAGGCTACAGCTGTTGTGAAAATTTGATTAGTCTGTAGGTAAATTCACCTTCATCCCAAAGCTACCATTTTTAATGCCCCCCCCCCCAGCACCCATTCTGCACCCTCCATTTAATCTTCTACAATCTGTATTGGCATGATGAATTAGAGCAAGCATTTCCATGATACCTTACCTGTTTACTTGTTTTTGTCTGTTTGTTATTGTTTACTACTATTTTACCATGTTTTATGTGCAGGCACAGAACTAAGGCTGAAAGATACCATTGAGCTCTATAAATACTGTACATAGCTTAACTGAATGCACATCTACACCAGGATATTACACCTGATCAAATCTGTATAAACAATGTAAAATAAAATAATGAAATGATTGCTACTTTTGAAATCAAAGAGCCATTAATATCGATATTTCCCCAAAATAGTTAACATAAATATACATGGGTCTGTATGTTTAGGCTTTTTCCATTTTATGCCCACTTAACTGTTTTAAAACAAAGCAAACCCACCCCGCCCGCCTGCCCGAACAGCTGTAATGAATAACACTATATGTTTGAACAAATAACACGTTTACTCAAACGTATCATACTTTCAAATGTTGCATGTTGACTTATGATCGGTACCTACAGTAAACCGTGAACATGGCTCAAAACTCAAAAGATTGATGATTTTACTTCAGTATGTAATATTCATGACTGATTGAATTGTAAATTTTTATCTAAAATTTAATCTAGAAAGAGCAATGGTACTAGTATATCACTGGCTTGTTTATTATTTGTTTACTTTTAGAAACCCTGTGGAATGTGACAGTGGAAGAGGTTAGTATCTGATAGAACAAGATACATGGAGAGCGAGGTCTTGCCAGGGAGACAGTTAGATGCTCCAGAGATACTGTACCTTTTTACACATTTCATAATATTCCCTATTTTCCCAGCCCCCTTCATATTTTCCTGGGCCCCAAACTGACACCTGGCCCTGAGGATGCAGCCACCCTGAACCCCCCCCCCCACTCCAAAAGAAAATAATTAATCATAAGAAAAGAAAAAAAAAGAAAAGAAAAAATATGCAGTGTTTGGCTACAGAAGACAACTGTGTGACAGATCCAAGTGGAATCAAGACACACACCAAGCACACTAAAGATGCCCTTTCAATGATAAATAATGAAAGCAGACAGTTTGTTAATGTTTTGCCTAACACATGTAACCATGCAGCTAAATTTAGATGTCGTCATTGTCGAGGACAGGCACCAGGGTTCACTGTGCTAATACGGTATATAACCTTTGTACATGGTTACCTGTTGGGAGCCACCACTCTTACAGAGGTCTTCTCACCGACGTCATCTTCGTGGCCTGATGTGGGATCAGCATCTAGTCGAAACACCCCATCGTAGCTGTCGATGACACTCCCCAGGCTGCTGTTGGCCATGATACCTACAGCAAGTGAAACAAACAATGTGGTATAAATTTATTGTACAGTAGGCAGAATATTTTAAACACAATGATTAATTGATCAATTTTAACATACATAATTACATATATATATTTTGTCAAAGGAATTTCAAATTGGTGCAGACAATAAATCTGCAATTTAAATTCTTTCATCAAAGTTGTCATCCATCCATTCAACCTTCAATTCTGGTGACCAAAAATGTGAAACTTATATTGAAAGAGAAAAATATTCCACACTGCTAGTTGAACATCCCATGTAAATATTGGGACCAAAAACTTCTGAAGATACATGGTTGAAGTTGTCAATTACATAGAATTTCATCAAAATGTATCTTTTTTGTACAAATATTCTATTCCTATGTGGATAAATGATTCACAAATTAGAAAGAAAAAATGAAACAGTTTCAGCCAAATGCCCTAAAGACATCATCCATTCTGCTGTTGCCAGATGCAATTACGAAACTATCACAAAATTTGACAAAGTCAAATCTTTGCAATATAGTACAACATGCTATGTACAGCATGACGATGCGTTTTTTTTGCACAGAGATTCAGAAAATGTTCACAAATTTTGCTATACAAGCAGTCAACTGCAGCTACCAGAAAATCCTTTGAATGTTACATGCTGCCAGAGATGAGCTGAGACAGCTGTACCAAGAATTAAAGTCTTCATGTACAGTAAGGGGACTGCATGGGGTTGAGCATGTAGGTCAAGTTGCTTAGTTTTTTGTGCCCAGGCTCCATCACTGGTGACTTTTAATGATTACGTACTTTACCAAGAATTAGAAGCCTTAATTGCAAATGGCTTGCACTCTGGTATGTGCACAAGAAAACCATGGGAACCCTTTCTATCAAATATGATGGATTTCAGATGTAAGAAGGTTGTTATTTATCAAGATCAGTTACCTTCTGCCCAATGCCCTACTTTACTGTACAGTTTATCATATGTGTTGATACATACTGTGATGTAAATTTATGTAAACAACTGGCAATACTACAATTTTCAAGGCTTTCAGGCATCTGGTTATAGAAAAAGAATCTTTGCTGAATATACTGGCCAGCTCCATATCACTTTACAGGGTAATACTGTAACCTTTAGATAAGGTTCAAACCCTATGCATGTGGATATTGTATACTGTAGGTCACGTTAAAACTTATTAATACAAAGGACATTCTTCCTGTTGGTCAAAATCATCCTTGAAAATCTGTTATCTTAGTAGGAAGTAAATATTAAATTTCAAATAAAAATTAATTGAGTTTTTATTGATTTACAGTACAGCAGGCTATAAACAACCAAACAGTTAAATGAAAAGATGGTTAAAAAAAATTTGTTCAAGGATGATAGCGTGAACTTTGAGCATAGGCATCCATGTATGCTACTTATGTAGCACTTCAAAATGATAATCAGCTCTTATATTGTTTCATATTGGTACGGTATGAAACATTAATTAGCAATCGCAACCTAATGCAACTACATTACTGTACTATGGTAAAGGGTAAAGCACTAGATTTTTCTGGCCCCCAAAAAAGGTGAAAATAATTAATTTTTGGTTCATGAGTTTTGCAGAGTTGAAAACCAGTGCAGGCTAGTGGTACATTATTTTGCAATATCATTTGTGGTGGAGAACAAAGGTTATGATAAATCCCGTATATTAACCTGATTAACCTGGGGAAAATCTCATATCGCAACAACGCTACCCCAGCAACGCTATCCCAATTACAGTAGAGCTCTCTGCAATATTATTAGAGACCTGACTAATCAGCTAAAAGTACAGTATAAATGTAGAATTATTCAGGACTGTCTCTTTCACTGCATTTATAAAGACGATCTGAATACAGCTTACAGTACAAGTAGTTACACTTATTGTACTGTTACATATGATTTGGGTACTGCTGTTATTAAGAATCCTGTGATGACTGGATTGTGCCAGGTGTACCACACCTGTGCATAGTACTGACCTGATCAGCTGATACAATGTTACATTCCTATAATATACTGTACTTAGTTGATGCAGATGAAAGACTGCATATATGTGTGATCTGAGTGGCTGCTTTATGTTTAGGAACTCCCTGGTGTGACAAACCTACCCTGGCATACATTAGAACACATAAACAACTTCCCTACAGTACATACAGAGCTCTGCTATGTCAGTAGATCAAGACCTTGCAACAGATATTTCCTCTTTCATAGATTTGTTCACCCGCTAAGAGTAATGTTACATCTGCAAATTCAGGATATTGTGTAATTAATGCTTTTATACAGTAGAGTAATGCCTTGTATCAGTATCATTGCTAAAACATGATCACCACTGACTGCACCATGCATCTCTTGCAATTACCAGATAGTGTAATAATATACATTGATGATACTGCCATCTTGGAAAAACAGTAAAATACATTCACAATGGCTGACCATGCAAAATTATGAAGCTATAAGCATTACCTCCTGTACAGAAAATTGTGTGTTTCACAAATTGAAACTGATGGAATATGATCTCACCTTTTGCAAAATACCAAAATACTTGAGAGTTAAATGCCAAGGTTTGCTGTTTAGTACCATCAGTTTTGAATCAAATTCCATCACAAATTGCTGCTGGAATATAAATTATTCCAATGTTGCAAACTTGAATAGATTATCTCTCTAGCATATGACTTTCAAAACAACCTGCTTTCACACTATTATTGTTGCTTCAATACATTCATTCCATGAAGTCTATTCACATGATCAACAAAAAGGCTTGCTTGAAAGGTTTTTTTTTAGACATCTTATCCATTTTCATTGTACTGCATAAGTGTATTACAGCAGATAGGGAGAGAGAATGAGACAGAGCATAATAAAGGTTGTGTGAAGGTCTCAGAGAGGATGTCTTATGTAATTACACTATGCTTGATGACTCTCAATGTTTTACTACATAAGAGACTCCAACACAACAAGCTATGTAACAATTGCACCAGGGTGGATGGGCAAGTACAGTGGGAATGATAACAATAATGAACAATCTTGTTACATACTCTGGTGAAGGGGATTG
>KN889308.1:8158-27084 GCA_000934455.1 Apostichopus parvimensis | reverse complement strand
TAGAGACAGAGTGAGTTGTATGCACAGTTAACGAGTAGAGATGGGTCCGATGCTTCCCGACTGATCCAGGCTCTGAACGAGAGGCAGGTGATGGGGTGACCTTCACTAACCACCACTCTACGTAACAAAACAGAAAAGAGTATTCAATCAATGTGTCAATCTAAGTCAATCAATCTAAGTCAATCTAAATCATTCAATCATTAGTACTACGCATAACAGGTACGTGATATTTTTGTCTTTTGACAAACATAACTTCGTCTGCTCAGGCACAAACATAGACCAGGCTTTAACATGCATAGAAAGTTTATGCAAACTGTGGTGTTATCATTTCCAATGCATATTATATCCAATTAACACTCTAAAGACAAAGATGACAATTCTATTCAGTTAGTCACCGTGTAAAATAAGTGGGAGAACTGAGGGGGCTGCATCAACCTGCAACCAGGCTGCATAGGACATTAGGTTTTTCTTGCCATGTGGTTTCACACAATAGGTACTGCAGTTACACATAATAGGCACTGCATGTCTGCAGAGATAATCCCTATTGTTTGATATATTGACTCATCTTAGCAGGGCAGGATTATCTGCAGCTGCTGCAGTCTATCTTTGTGACATGGCACATTAAGGTGCTACAGAGGTGCTTTTTCAAATCATGCATTTACAAGTTTTAATATCACAAATGAAAACTGTTATTTTGAAGAATATTTGTGTAATAATTAAACTTCGAGAAAACTTACGAAAAATATCGCATCTACATACAGAGTACACGGTTTATGAATACTAAACAGAACGGAGGTATCCATGAATTTTACCTTTTGCCTTTAGTGAGTTTTCCAGATGTGACATCAAAAATGAAAGACTGTAAGTTACTCTGTTGAAATTAAAGTACAAAAAAAAATGTTCTGATGAAATATTGAAAACAGTTAAAGTACTATACAAAGCATGTGAAACAGTTGGAAGTGTTGTCATAGTACATGAATTCTCAATGTGATGCCTGTGTTCCAAATCCAGCCAGTTCAAAGAAGAAACGGCCCACAAATGTTCCTCTAATTGGGTATTTGGGCCTTTAAGGAACTACCCTGCACATGGCTCATCTAAGTTTAATGTGACATTGGTTCCCTGTGGCCATTTGCTATGACCAATTTTTTTATTTCTAGCCCTCACAGAAAATTAACCAAGAAGTCCTGTTATACTATGTCAGGTGTTACATCATACAAACATGTCACATCAAAATGTGGGAATAAAACCACCAAATTCTTCTTTTACATAATGAGAGAGATTATAGCCTTACCCTGTCATCACCACCCCATAGCAGGCTTCCTGTGTCATTACAGGCTAGGCTTAGAATACTACCAGGCATCTTGCCTACACCTCCCCTGACTCTCTTCCCCGTAGAGACATTTATCACTTGCGCATGGCCTCGACTGTTGCCAGACTGAACCATTGTGTTAAGGATTTGAAAAAAAACACACACTGATGATTATAAACAGTTGTAAAAAATAAATGTTGATACCTGAAGGAGGGATAACCTTCAGAAACAAGTTATGAAATATGTCAATAATTATTATGATGTCATAGATTCTGAACACTTCAGTGTTTTCAGACAGTTTTTATATTAATATTTCTAACATGCCAAAGAGGAGAATTTAGAAATTTTAGACTTCTCAGGATATTTTCACAAGATACCTGACTTTTAATTTAGGCTTTAATTAACTACATGTTACATGGTATTATAGGTTTTAAATGGTATCAAAAATTGAAAGAAATTCAATGCAAAGAATTAGCTAAATTCTCCAAATTCTACTTAATTATTTCAACTCTTTCCTTTATTCAGTCATTAGTGGCATGATTCTATAAAATCTGTTCATTCTGCTGTATTCTGTTGTATTCTTCTCATCTATGTCAGTTCAAGTAAGATAATTCTAGCCACGGCAGCTTTAAATTAAAGATTTTCAGGGTATGTCAAGTATGGGCTTTTCATAAGAAACTATACCACAAAAATGTCACAAAATCTCCTGCAAGTGAAGATGTTATGTCTGCTGTCAGCTCAGTAACATTCTTTACCTTTAGCAATATTGTATTAACGTTTTGCCTTGGTCACCTTGAAACGTATCATAAAAAATATAAAAAAATTAAATAAAAATCTCTGAATACAAAAATGTCATAGAAGGATACAATGACTAAGTTATTGTTGATTGGTTGGAATGTACAGCAGAGGACAGGGGCCTTGTTTGGGTCCTCCATTATGCGGGCACACTTGCCACTGCTGACGACCCAGAGACGAATGGTCCCATCCATCGAGCTGGAGAGGAGGAGGTCATTTGAGAGTGACCAACAGAAATCTGACCAGAAATCAAACAGATGAAAAAGTTAGATCATCAACCAAACATGATTGATACCAGACGTTTTAAATGACAGTGCCTATCAAAGATGCCTAGATGTATTAACTGTTTAGCCATGTAGATGGATTATTTCAAACAGAATCCCATCTGAAAAACATCTACACATTTCTGAAAGAGCAAAAATCATGTTTGGGAAAAATAATCAATGCTTTAAACATTGATTGGGCTTCAAAACCTTGAAAGAAACATTTTTTGTTTGGTCGACAATTTGAACAAACCTGCTGAATAATACTGAAAATATATAATTGAAATGGATCAGACTTGTCATTTTTCAAGCTTTTTTCCCCGTTTTTTAAAACCAAATATTGTCAATGTTTGAGTAACTAATTTATGACAGAGTAATGACAATTAAGTCATGTTGGTTAATTGCTTACTTTAATATTAACCTGCACTTTGTGAAAAAAAATCTAAGAGGGTGACTCTATTTTGATCAATTCCAATATTATTTTCAGACAATTTGGGAGGAATGTTATATTGCCAACCACAGACAAAAACCTGCTTGCAAAACTGAGAAGAGCAGATTATGTGAAAAACACTGAAATATTTAGAAAACTTGTTGTATATTGTATAAAGTGGCAACAAATGAATTTTGGCAGAAGAAATCTCTTCTTTGGGGTAGGTGTTCTATTCATCTACCTGTTACTCCATCACTGTGACCTTTCAGAATACATATCACGGTGGCTGGAGATGGTAACACCTGGCAGACAGACAGGGTACCGTCCAATGAACAGCAAGCAACTCGAGATTTGTCATCATTCGCAAACTTGACAGATGTTACTGTAAGAGAACAAGAAAAACCACCAAAGAAATTACAGAAAGTTTTGGAAGGTTCTCGTTGAAGAAATTCAAAACGGAAGAAATTAAAACTGGATCCAAGTGGGTTTTCAATTAGTGAGAACTTTTCGAATACATCGCATGGGATTATTCGTCCACTGGAAAGCGCTAACCTATTTTGAAAAGTTACTTCAGCATACAATAAATTTTGAAGGAGGTAAACCGAAGTGAATAAGCTTCATTCTTAGCTTGATTTTTAACAATACAAGCTAAGAATTGATAGGTTCCTTGACCATTTACACTGTCAAACACTGGATGATGTCCCTTCATTGTGCAATTTAAAGCAGCCCTATTGTTTTACTCAGTTTTAACACTGGTCAAATTTCTATTAGTATTTCACCAAATACTGGGCCATTAGTTTGACTTGTCAAAGTTCCAAAGTAGAATTTTATTTTAAAAGCTCATTTCAAAGTGGTGAAGAACATGTATTAACTTTTACGATGTCCATCATGCCATTTGCATATGATCCACACTGATCATAAAACACAATGCCGGCCTAACAAATTCCCTAAAATTGATGAAATGATTTATTGCTCGCTTTGAGAACGTTCCCTTGGTGACAAAAGTCTAGGAATTTTACTTAGTTGGGTCGAATGCAAATATTTTGAATCATTGTTGACAAAATGTGTAGGATTGTTAGAAATTGCTGACCTCAGTATGCAAATGATTTACTTTTAATATAAGAAACTTTAACAGGCAATACTAATATGTTGTGTATAGTTTGAAAACTTGTCCATAATGGATATTTTCAAATTTTTACACTTGTAAAACACAGATAGAACACTGCAGCATGAATACAATGAAAAAAATCCTTCAATATGCTTTCTTGCTGTCTTGAGTCTGTTGTGCTGTTCATGAGAGTATGTTGTAAATGGTAAACAAAAAAATATATTGAAAGGAATCAACTTTTACAATTCTATTTTTCATGGCAATTTGATTATGTTTATTTATGTGTATATCTAAGGAGCCATTATTTAATATTTGGAATCCTTCCTGATCCTTTTGTTAAGCAAAGTGTAATGAATGATCATTAAAAAATACTGTTCTGTTCATACACATTAATATTGCAATACAGAAAGGAAACCAAAAACCATTTTAACTGTTTGCAATGCAACGGAAAGATATGAGTTACAAAGTATCTGTTTCTTTCTATAATCCTTTATTTCTTCCAACATGGATTATGTTAACAAAGACATTTGGCTTATTGCCAGAGAACAAAAAACTTGGCTATATATTGACAGAATTGTTCCTTCTCAAGTATGTCAAGAAACCATATAGTGACAACAAAATTGCTAGATATTCTAAAATGGTCACACATTTACAATAGCTTACAACATGTTATTATGTACTACATTGAGAATTTAAAATAATGTTGCATGATATTAAAATATAATAGTTTGTAACAGTCATTGTGTTCACAATTTTGTTGTTGAAGATAACATAAAACTATGAAAGATAGTCCCTCTCCAAAGTTTGGTACCATCATGCTTCTTGTTTCAGTCATTTTAATAACGGATTACACAGCATCTCCCTAAGCCTTTACTAGATTTCCATGTTAGGTTCACTGCTTTAGAAAGTCAAGACATACCTGCTTTGGTGTGCTGATCAAAGATATGGTGCATACCAGCAAAAGCATAATTTTCTCCAACTGTGTTATCACCAACCAAAGCCCTGCAATGTGAGAGTGATCAATCATAAACTGATGTTTCTGTTCTAAGGAATAGACTTCAATTGACAAAAAAAAATATCTTGGAAGTAAAAAACAACTCACATGAAAGCAAAGAGAGGAGGGAGAAACATACTGCCCTGACAAGTTACATGCTTAAAAAAGATTTACAGTTTAATACCAAACCCGCAGAAGCTTTGAGGATAGAATCATTGACTGTGCAAATGAGAATAGATTTCAGAGGGAGGTAAATAAGTTAATGTGGTTGTTTATAACAAGGACCTGCCCCCTGCCCGCCCCCCCTCCTCCCAGCCTTTATGCAACAGACAGTACAGTACACCTAGTACTCAAAAATAACAATAAATAATCAAACCAGTACATGATAATTTTTAGAATAATTAAAAGACAGAAATGTTGGAACTTAAGATTCGTAATACATAGCTTTATATGATACCCAAGCAGACATTCACCGTCCAATCCCTATCATCAAGTAATCACCCTCCTGCAAACAGATGAAAGATTATAGATACCTGCTAGCCTCAGCATTTTTCGTTGGCGTCAATCCTTTTGGGACGGGACTCTCTCCGGATATGTCTAACTGATTGAACGATTGTCGGCTTTGGGATCTTCCATAAGGATCGTCTAATGCCTGAGATAAAGAATCAGAAAGTCAAATGGGAATAAAGCAACAACAACAGACAATATTCTCAGACTTACAAGTCCTGGGTGCTGATCTCATATATGATAGAGCGTCACTCGTGGTCACTCATGGTCACTAGATGGTCACTCATGCTCAAATTTGACAAGAATATTAACTCCACCTTCATTGCATTCTCTACATGGAGGCATTGCACTGTCTAGCATTATCACAATCTCTGGGAATAATCTGGACAATCACATGGATGCTACGTTTGTAAACTTTTAAAAATCAGTGTGTTTAACTTTGGGATGGATCAATACTGCTGACCTTTAAATTGCAACTTTTGTTTATTTTCCACAAAAGGGTTGCAATTTTTTATTTTATCATTATTCATTAATTTCTTTAAATGTTGCAAGTCATCCTTCCCACTAGATTAATATGGTTAGGCCAGTAACAGGAGCAAAAACTTCCACCCAATCGGGCATAACACATGCCTTTTCAAGGCATAGCTTCACCTTATACAGTAGTACAGGATGAAGTGAGTGTGGCATATGGAGCCTCTCTGAGATGTAAGAAAACTTTTGTTCTACATAAATTTCAGGTGCTGTTACATGTTCATCCTCACTTGTTTGTCTCAATTTCTCATTTTTGATTCTCAATATTAAAGGGCATAAATTTGACTACTGATGTAGGAAACATCAGGACAACTAAAGGTGATACAAAGCAAGATTATTGGAGCAATGAAATTTTTTGTATTAGTGGGTATGGAATGCCAGTTGAAACCTCTACCCTACTACTTTTGATGCCTCGTAAGCTCAACAAATTTCTCTGTATGAAGTCAATTGAGCAAATTAAGTTGTGGTACATGACTGTTACACTATCTTGTTCAAACAATTTTGCACAGACTACCAGTCTAATGAGTCTATATATAGGATACTCACACTGAGATTGGTAAAACTCCCTCTGGTGCTGGCACTGCGGCTACGAAGACTACTGTGGGTGAAATGAGCATACTAAAACACATAAATATACACATACACACACACACTCAAAGAATCCAGCATTCCATTTACATGGTAGGGGGAAGCTTGCTGAAAAGTAGATGTTTAATTTTTACATAACAAACTACTTCAGCATGTTTGTTTGGAACTTAACACAGTTTGTTACTGCCATAGGTTCTGTTTCAGTATACATACAGTAGGGTGCATCGGTATATCGATATACCAGGTATACCCATTATTTTATTCATTCCCATACTGACGGCTATTGAAATATGTCATAAACGAATACACCCAAAATACCATATATATATATCCGAAATAAAATTGGAATACCCGGTAAAAAGAGTACCCGATTAAAATACCGACCCATATAATACACCCCGAACTTGAGTATATTCCCGGTGCTAAGTTGTACCCTAGAGTACTGTATACAGTAGTTTCATTACGAGAGATATATATCAAAGACTGATCATATCAATGTATTAACATAACGATAATACTAGTCAGAAGAAATAAACATCCAGCAACAAGGAAGAGAGTAAAGATAAAAGAAAGTAAAATAACAGCCAAAGACATCAGTGGCATAGCCTACTGTATGTGAAGTTAATTGAGCAAAAGCAATAGAAACTGAACTACACAGTTACATCACTTTAGAAATTGCTTTGAGTTATGAAACCATGACAAATTCCTACCTTTGGTCTGACAAGGTAATTGTAGCTCCATACTTGTCTGCAAGCAGCTGCATACGTTGTCGTAAATACTGCTTCCTGATCAAAGGGTCAAACTGCAAAGACAACATGTGAACAGACAGTAGATTATTCCATACAACATTTGAAACAGGAGATTCGAAGAGAATTTACTTCTGAACAGTATCTAAAATTCACCAATACTGTATCAGCACACACAGCTTCTTTCATTTAAAGGGGTTGAGTGGGGGAGGGTGTTGTGTGGGAGGGGTTGATTGGAAGAAGGTGGGATCAAGAGAAGTGCAGTTTTTCTTAGTTTTGTCTTTGTAGTTCATTACTCTCTCTCATCTGTCTTCTTCTTGCCTAGAGGCCTCAACAGAGCGTCTCCATTCGTCTCGGTCGGCAGCTGCGTTTCTAGCCTCATTCCATGATCGCCAACCAGCCCTATCTCTCTGTTTTTCCACTGTCCTATGCCATGTTATTTTTGGTCGCCCTTTCTTTTTCCTGCCCTCTGGTGCCCAAGTTATGCTGTTTCTGACGTTGTTTGGGTTTTTGGCGCAATAAATGCACAAAAAAGTTTATTACTACTTAACACATTATAACTGTTTATACTGACCCCTGCCTTGGCATTTTCCCTTAAAAGCTGGCTTCTTCGTTTCACATAGAGGGTGCCTGTAGTGAAAAATTCAATCAGGATTAGGCTAGTAATGTTATAATTCACCACATAGTACATGCAACTAATTTCATTGGACATTCTTTTAGTTTCACTGTAATGACATAAACTTTCAACCAGCCTAAACGTAAGAAAAATGGATAATTGTTTATCGAAAAATGTTCAGCGAACTGATTGTTCACCATGTTGCTAAAATTAAGTCCAGCCAGATAACTAGAGGCCTACAGTATATGCATTGTACAATTTAACACATTATCGGCAGTGTACAAAATGAGTAGCCAACTACTTTTTCTAACATTTGTGTACATCAACTACTGGGGATTGTTAAATGTCAAACACTAAAAACGACCGAAGCCTAGCCTGCAGTAGTACTGCTTCTTCACTATCTCTTTTTCTACAATCACAACAACTTAATGTTGCAAGCTAGCTAACAAACTAACGTTAGACATAACCTAACGTTAGGCCTACCCCATCAAGGGTAACTCACGGAATTGTGGACTGTTGGGTGTACGATATGCATTGTACCGCGCATCCAGTGCTAAGATCTGCTGCCAAGAAGATGCCATTATGGCAATCCTCGAAAAACTTCCCCTTCGATCTTCAACTAAATTTGGGATAGGCCTAGGTCTTGTTGCTGCTTCAGCCGAAACCCCACAGAAATGATATTAAGTCGAACCTAATCATACATGGCACAACCATATATTTGTTTATATGAGCCGTCTTGTGATTATGCAATATATATAGTGCTTCGGTATATTGCAAATCAGACTAAACTTTGTGAATCTTTCCTGATAGGCCTATATTATCATACATGGATGTAACTCAATACTGATTGTCGTATCCTTGCAGTTTGTATTTTCTAAGCTTATTATGATACGTTATCGAAATATATCAAGCAAAACTGCAAAAATATGCGCGTTTACAAGGGCATCGGGTTGCAACTATTTTACAAATGAGGATGATCATTTCTACGTTCCTTACATAAAACGACTGAAGTTCCATTTCTAGTCTAAGACTCACACAAATGTTTATATTTCATCCAAATGAACTTGTGGACTATATAAACAGTCAATTGACTATGCATGGCCGTAAGACTGAACTAACGTAACTACTAACTTTGTGCGTAGGCGATCTGTGTTGTGTATTGCAAATGAGAGAACGACATGAATCACTGTTGGTGGAGAAATTGGATTGATTTGTATTCGTGGTGAATCACAGACTCTTTGGCTGGACCGCCTGTTGCCTGTCTCTATTTCACTGCAAAGAATTACCGCACCATCTTCTTCATTTTACTGATATTCGTTTAGAACTGATTGGTACTAATTCGCCTGAAAAAGTGAGGTGTAGGCCTAACTATTTCGTGAACATGGTTGACGTGTTTTCTGATGACTATCGGGACCAAGGGCTAGGAGGCTATGGTGATGTCAATATGAATGACTCTCTCCAAGTTGACCATCTCTCTGGGAATGACCATGAATTGACAGATGCCGAATTATTTCCAGGTAAGAAGACTAAAGCCTACCTCTTACCTTAGTAGACATAGAGAAGTTACCAGCCTAGGTTCTGACCAAGGCCTAGACCTAAGTTCTAGCTGTACCTAGGCCTAAGTTAGGCCTATACTACAGACTACAGTAGAGCTAAAATCCTATTTAACCTAACATTGCCTAGACTAGACCAAACTTGAGTCAGTGTTAACTTTCAGCCTAGGACAGTTACCTTTTAAATTTACTGTTAGTCAACTTAGTTTCTTTAAGCACTCATAAATAAAGCTCTGCCTGACATTAGGCCAGAAAAGTGAAATGCAGCTAGAGGCAACATCAAACTCTTCTGATATAGTCAGTATTGCTAATTTCGGAACACTGCCAATTTCGGACACCCCTAAGAAATGCACGATTTCACCATGACAACCTACAGGAAGAGCCAAATTTCACCAAAAAGTACGAAATGACCCGTGTGCAAGTAAATACTTACATATTTGTCAATAAAATGACGGAGATCTATGAAGTCTGTTATAATTACTGAAAGAGCAACTGCGCCACAAATTTTATCACCAGCGCCACACTGTGGGACTGTGTGTCCGAAAATTAGCAATACTCTAGCAAAGAAATACCAGTTCCACAATCACAAGAATCTTCTTGGAATACAAAGTGAAAACAGTTTGCAGGAAAGAAAGTTTGGCCGTGTATCGTAATATAACACACTTCTCCCACCATATCAAGTATATTTTCAGGTGATTTATACCAGAAGATATAGTTTGGGGTGTTTTAAGGCTTAGGTGTCCGGAATTAGAAGTGTCCATGCTACTGATACTGTATGGACTTAGATGTTAATTTCGAGATTGTAAGAGCACAAATGATTTTTTATGTTGTAAATTGACAAACCTTATTTTGCTTGATAACTTAGTTTTTTCCTACATGATTCTATCAAAATTGTGATCATATTAAGGCATAATGACATCTAGGCCTATAGGCCAAGTTGTACTTTAAAAGGTCCTGAGTTAAAGTCAAATATTCCATAATTTGTTTAACCTTTTTTGACTGCTGTAACTTCTACATAATGATAAAGATTAGTATGTTGCACACAATTTTCACAGTTACGGACACAACTTCAAATTAAAAGCATGAATTTCCACAAAAAATTTGCTACAATTTTTCTAAAGTTTGTGAAAGGAATTCCCCCCCCCAAGTTTATTACAATTATGTTGTGTTAGGTCTAGATTACATTTATGATATGTAATTGTTTTACTTTCTTCATCTGATGTTGTATCCACTTACAAATCATTGGAGTATCAAACTTTATGTTGATGTTATGTTAAACAGTACAGATTCAGGTTTTTCAAGATTGTGTATGGTTTTGACAATTTATCCTTCACTGACTTTTTCATGTTTGCTTATAGTAGTTGTACCAGAGGTCATTCATCTTAAACTCCAAAAGTCACAAAGTAGGATTAACATTCTGCATATTTTTTTTCTAATAGGGTTTTGAATGAGTGGAACGGTTTGCCTGAGAAAGTTGTACTTGCAAGTAGTGTGAATTGGTTTAAGAATGCTTTGGACAAGCACTTAAAGCATTCTACTCGGTCTGAGTGTTTGTGTCTTCAGTTTTTTTTCTATCCTTTAGGGTCCTTGATGGGGACTTGAGTGTCCCTCCTGATCCTTTTTTTCTACTAAACTAAACTAATTCCAAGTTTTCATAAAGTACATGCTTCTATTCTTTTCTTTGTGCTTATCTTTGGCACCCATATGAAAAATACCATTGTTTTAAGTGTTATTAACAGATGAGAGAATCATCTGGATTTAAAGTACTGTACTGACAACATGACAAGCAACAATAATTATGTTTAAGAATGTCTGCACATGTAAAACATGTAACTTTGTGGTTACGTTTAATTGCAAGTTACTGCACATTTAGTTTCATCAGAAAAGGAGGCTACTGTATGTGTCATTTACCATGGAAAATACCCCACAGTACTTCCAGCTGTAAAGCCTACAGTAAGTACTACAAAAGAAGTAGAACATATGCGTTTCTGTACACACAGAACATTATATGTACAGTATACAGTACATACTTACTTATACTCTTTCCCTGAACATTGTGAAATGTGAACCCCTAATATGGAACAAACTTTAAGTGTCAATGATTAATAAGGTTAAGGTAACTTGACTATGAAACTGGAAATGCGGTAAGTTCTGCTGCAAGCAAACCTGTGACACATTGTCTTACAGTAAATCTTGACAATAAAAGGACACTAAAAAAACCTACAGTTAAATGCTTCCTCAACATGTACTTTTACGTACGAGTGGCAACTAGTTTCGTCACACAATGGCATCATTAACTGCATCATTGAACTTTCATTATTTCTATTCTACTGCCATGTAATATAATAGATGGTTAATAATTTTTGCTATAGTTTAGTGATGGAATGCCTCAGCCATCTTTTTCATTGGTTATGGTCTTATGGATCATACTGCCTGTCATTCATTTTACATGTACAGATGTACTGTACACTTGTACTGGTGTCAATATATTTTACATGCTCATTTCACAGTCTTCAATGCTGAATGTAAGAGCATGTCGTAATTACTTTAAACTTGTGCACACAGGTTGCAATTTGATGAACTCCAGATTTTACCCTCCATGGTGCCCAAGAAGTGATAGTTTACAACTTCATTGCTTTAGGAATTTCAGGATGTGAACTGATTTAAAGTAATGATTTTTATGTTAAACTCATATAAATTTCCTAAAACATTACAAGTTCAAAAGTACAATAGACTTATTCGGCAAAGTTGCATCTTCTGTAATACCAGACATTGACAACAAGAACCTAACACTCACACTGCTATTTATTTTGAAGAAAAAAAGTTTTGGTCATATATGGGAGTTCCTTTCACAAACATTTTTGAACAATATTTAGTGTCAGCCAGAAAACAGAACAAAAAGAATTCCATCTCCATTTGTCACTGCTCAGCTGGTCTGAATATATGCTGTGAACTGCAGCTGTTTGGTTGCTACACTTGATTGCACACAAGTATTATTGAAATCATTCAGAAAATAATAAAAGCATTCAATTTTGAAGTATTCAGACTGGGCAAAAACCTTCAAATTGGCAAAGGTGATAAATATAGGGACATTGCAAACGACTACTACTGTAAGTGTTTTGAGTTTTATACGTATTAGGTTAGCATTCCAGAAGTTTCAATACCCTCAATAGAAATATAGCAGTGCTGTATCTTTGTCTTATTCTCGCTGTCCTTGTTTATTGTTTTGCAGAGTAAAAGGTGTTTCAAAGGGCCTAGGCATTAAGTGAAAAATCACAAATGCAGCCCTTTATAGCTTACTGTTGCTATGCAAAAGTGCCAAATTTTAACACACACATACAGTACACACAAAGGTGTACTGTTTTGATACCATACATTTTCCCTGTATTTATACTTTTAAGATAAATATCATCAACCTATTAATTGCTCTGAAAAGCACCAACTGTAAATTGTGCGCTGTCAAAATGTATTCTACATTGTGAATTGTAGCAATTTAACAAACAACCCTTTTTACTCCCTGTTGATTCCAACAGATTATTTCCTTTCGGAAAGAAAATATGTAAACGTTAAACTATTGGTCAATGTACTTTACTGTTCAGTACAGTCTTTCATATTTTTTTTAAAACTCTTTAACATACTGTATTTTACCAAATTTTACATGACAGTCATAAAACTGTGCAAGACATGGCTTAGTCCTGGCACAAGAAAAACATCCTGCATTTACATCAAGGCTTACATTGCACCATCAGTGTGTCTCCCTGTTAATGGAAAAAGTACAAATCCGATGGAAAAAAAGTGAAACTGTTATAACTATTAGGATTATGTGTGGTGAGAGATTTCTTCTGTACTTGTACAGTATGTTATACCTGTAGGCGAATAAGAATAACACAGGATGTCACAGATAGGACTAACTCTTCAATCAACAATTCTTTTAACCTTTGTCAGTTGTGATCCATATTCATCTTCTTACAACCTTTCTTTCTCTTCTATTTTTGTGGGTGGTCTGCCATTAGATTCTGAAGGGTGAGTGGAGAAATTAACTACTGTACGATGTATACACTGTACAGTAGGCTACTGTACAATTCACAGTACACTTGTAATAGTGTTAGGGAACCTTAAAAATACTGCACTATTTACATGAAGGCCTATACAGTATAGGTTTGATGTAATAGTGTTAGGGAACCTTAAAAATACTGCACTATTTACATGAAGGCCTATACAGTATACGTTTGATGTAATAGTGTTAGGGAACCTTAAAAATACTGCACTAAATACATGAAGTGTGTTTGTTAGTAAACAACAGACTGCTTCTATCAATCAAACCATAATATTCGGTATACTACGTTAGTACGTTTAGAAGTAAACTGTAATTAAAATTTGTGCATTTAATATTCTCTTTGCAGTTTTGGCATACTGTATTGGCAGGCAACACCTCTCCCTCTACCCCACCCCCATTCCCACACCATTCAGATCCATGAATTTGGTTTTAAAAGAACTTGTCTGTGGTTGTTGGTTGGATGTTCTGGATGGGTTTAATTTCTTTTTCACCTTTCATTTAATCCTGACAGTTCCCTAATTCTAAGAGAATATTTGATATTTGCCTTACGTGTTGACGATGGTCATTATTGATTGAAATCTCAGCTTGAGCTGAGACATGTTCATTAATTATAGATAGATACTGTAGCGAGAATAATGAATGAAAACATAAATGCCTGACATATACTGTATATAACAGAAAATGGACAGAAATTTCAAAAGTGCAACCAATTGTGAAGATTTTCTGCTGCGGGTATTAACTGTATAGTAATAGCTATCAATTGAGAATTAAATCAGAAAAAAAAAGAACAGAACTGAGTTATATGACACACAAAAACATAAAATAAATAGTGGGAAGCTAATGAGTCAAAAGCAAATTACAGCTCAGCTATTTTGAAACCCTTGGTTAATCAACAAAGGGACATACTGTATCTCAGGATACACAGTGAAATATTTTTAAGTTCCTGTTCCCTATTCTGCTTGTTGGCAAAATAGGCTGCTGTATGGTTTTACACTTATTGGCATGGCTTGCAGTCAATATTTGGCAATTCATTTCCTTATTATTGCCAGGGGTGTCTCCCTCTGCCAAGGTTCATTGTGATATATACTGTACACATATATTGTACAGCTTGGAGATACTTTCTCGACCCTTGACCTCAGCAGAGCTCTGTAGTACTGTACAGTACAGTAGTTATTTTAGGACATCCCCAACTGATAAGATCCCTCTTGATATCTTGGCAGATCTTTTGTCCATTGTCTTATCATTGAGTCCTGTTTGTCAAACAACTCTGGGGAATTGTGATACACCAATCCATATGTAAATGAACTGTGAATTTGTATTAAATTTGAATTTGAGGAATTAAAATATTAAATCTTGTTCCCCATCTTCTGTCTGACTATATTCTACTGAAAGGGGGAGGAGGGGGGTCGGGGGTTTACAGAAGGGGAAAGGAGGAGTCCACCCAAACGTTGCCTTCCTACAGTACCTTTAGAAACTCTTCTTTTCACAATGACAATACTGTTTGGTGTACAATACTACCTTTAATCATTCAGATACTGTACATCATATGTTATACATGTATGTAACATTGTTTATGTAATATTGTTTATGTAAGAATCATTTTGTAACATTGTTTATGTAAAATTGTGGAAAACAAATAAATGAAAAAAATGGATTGAAATAATCTGTTCATTATCCTCAATACACCCAGAGTGAACAGAATGGCCCAAATGATTAAAACGTCTCTACCCAAAAACATGGAGAAGACTCACAGTACTAGACCTCTATATAGTGAACTACAGTGTACATCCATGGATGATGTGAACATCTACGAAGATTTAAAAAAAAAATAAATACATGTTGGGCCTAACTACTGTAGTCCATTTTCTGAGTGAAAAAAAAACCAAAATTGAAAATAGAAGTTCCTTTCACCAGCGATCACAGTATCAATGATTACTTGGAAACGAAGTTGACCCGTCATTTTGTGTACCTAAACCTCGTGTGAAGACGTCTTACGGATTCAGAAGTACATGTACATACTCTGAGCTGCAAGTCTTTGGAATCAGTTACAGTACCAGACCATCTTCGAACTTGTTCAAAATATCAACTTTGAAGCATTTACTGAAGACTCTATTTTTTTCTGTTCTGCATTTCAATGTTGATGCTTTCCACTTTGTGAAGCGCCATGAGCAGTTACTCGTTTCCTGTATTGGCGCTATATAAATCTACATTATTATTGCTTTTTTCATTAAACATGTTAGGTATTAATACTCTACCAATGCACTGTTGTACTCCATCCAGCTAAGCATGAAACTGTAGAAAGGTTATAAAGTTTAAATAATTGTTACCTTCAAATGCTAACTAAACTAAATGGTGACAATTTACTTGTCCAATTTTGATGTAAAATGTCATTTTATTGATTATTTCAGTAGGTTATACATGATGTGAATTGTTTATGAATTATGGTAAGTTAGCAACTTTTTAGGTATATAAAAGCGTACTGTCGTTACATTATGTGATGGAGAAAACGTAGTTTAATGCCCGGTGAATGGCTATCATGTACGTACCACGCCAGTACTTCTAGTAGTACAGTACTGCTCTTAATTCCCAAAACACTACTTGTTAATGTTGCAGCATGTGTTTTTTACATCCCTTGCCCCCATTTGATGTTGATCATACAATAATTCTCACATCCATGGATGCGTAGTCGCAGCAAAGTAGAAATCCTGTGTTTCTTGAACCGCGCTGCCGCTGCATAACATAATGTCCGTTTTAGCCAGTGCTTTTGTCATTTCTGCTGCAGTAAATGTTGCCGAATAACGAGTACGTTAACGGAAGTCGTTCTGCTGCAGTAAAGACTGTCCCATAATGAGTGAGATTTACGTTAGTCCTCATTTGTCAATAGTATTGCCGCATAGTTAGTTTTGTTCTTTCTTGGTCATTATTTGACTGTAAATATTGCCGCATAACGTCTTTTTGTGAACTTATTATGCGGCCGTCAACGCTGCACAATAAAGACAATATGATGTTTGTCCGAAATGGCGACCTTTCTGTGACAGCTGACAGACTGCCCAATAAAAATTCAAGCCTTGGTCATTATGCTGTGCAAAAAAAACCTCATATAAATGACTTGTAATTGTTTTTCTCATGATGTGACACAAACTTTACTACTGTAGAAAGGAGTAAAAGCTGCATAAAAAGTTACTGAATAATGTCCGTTTTGGTGTTCCATACTCCTACAGTGTACATGTTTCTTGGCAAGCCTTTTGTAATCTTTCTACATTTTCTTGGACCAAAAGGTAAGAACTGGGTAGTACAGTAGGAGGGACAATCAGGAAAGACTCCTTAAAAAAAAATTGCCCTGACGTAATTTACTCTAGTACAAAGAATTTATACAGTAGTTCTATAGAATTTATAGTTCGTTGAAAAATGGTGAATTCGTTATCTTTGCCGGTCGCGTGTCTATCAGGAAATTATTGGTATCATGAAACTTCCACTCTAATATCATTCTTGGAATTAATACCATTAAATTACATTACTTTGACTTTTAAAGATCCTTCTGCCCTTTTTTCAAAATTTGTATAGATCAGTATCTCTGTCAGTGGAGTTTGTGGCATTTAATATGGGGCTGTCTTTCCTCTGAACTTCCTGGAAAATGTTCACTTCGTGCGTGCATGCGCGCCCCTTAACTCCCTCCACCTTGCCCGGAATTATGTAACATTAGTCAATGCCATACAGTGCAGGTGTACAGTGGACATGTGCGATCCGTTACCAAATGTAAGGGGGATTGTTGACCCTATCGTTTTCCGTTTCTCGTTTGACCTGGACTGTTTATCTCATCAGATTGCTATCGGAGTATCCTTTGCTTAACAGGCAGGTTGTTCCTCGGTTTCCTGATGGGATACATGATTGCAACAATTCACTCTGACCCCGTCAGACAAAAATGCCTTTCTTTGTAAAAAATTCATTCATTGAACTTTAGGCAACAATTTCAAGAATCCACACAGTGTCATACTGTAAACTTCTTTAACACTCTCAGGACAGGTTTATGTTTTGGTCGTAACTTTCGAACTTATCAAGGGAAATTACCTCGGATATTTTGACTTTTCTCATCAAGGTATGTTATATTTCTTTGTTTCTCCCGGCACCAGTTAATTACGAAGTACTTTTTTCCCCTTCCTCTTCTACGGGTTACAGTGATTTTGAAAACGTGTTTTGACTGGTATTGTAATTACCGTAGTTTCAAACCAGTTCTAAGTATGACATGCAGGGTACAGTAGATCAAACCGGGTAAATCACCTTTCAATGTCACCTACTAACATTTTGATTTTCTTTTAATGGAGGAAATGTTTGGATCGCCCGTGGTTTCCTTTTCTGTTTCTGATTTTTTTCCCATGTTTGGAGGTACTTTAGTTTTGTTAATATGCCATTTCTGAAGTGATGTTGTGAAAGTTTGTAACATAAAAAATAGGATCTGTAAACCCACCACATCAGCTAGAGACCAATTTGAAATTCTATTTACAAAGTATATTGTCTTACTGTACAGTACATTAATGAGAATACAGTTGAAGTTTACTTTAAACCCCACACAAGTTGACAGTGCGGGATTTAGACCTTTGAGGGCTCGGGGCACTTCATGTTCGTTGGACCCCTCGTATACAGAACTTGAAATGCACGGCAAATGACCTAATTTACACATCAAAGTCACAGTATTGCTTTTAAATTAGAACTGACAAGTAATTCTGTACATGGAAAGGTTAAATGAGTTATACAGTATATATACTAAGTAGTTACATGGATACATGTAAATACATGCCAGCAAACGACAGTAGATTTTTAGGTAGTAGATATTAATTTTTTTCTTTTTCAAGTAAAGAAATTTATTGTTTAATTATTATATTTTTGGTATTGATGGGGGCGCTGGGGCAGTTGGCCCCTTTTGCCCCTCTGTAAATTGGCATTGCATATTGAATGGTGAATCAAAAGAAAGTAAGTTTGATGTTCATAGTACTATAAGTATTTAAACAATTTCTGTGAGACTTGTTGATAAATTTACAGTAGGAAAGCTAGGTTATAATTGAAAACAACTTTCCAAAGTTTGGGTATTTGAACAGTATAGGGACACATACAGGATTGTAACATTGATTGGCTACTGCAGTACAGTTCCATGTGTTTCTTCTACAGTACATACTGTACATAACCGAGGTACAGGAAGCTTGGATAATAAAGTAGCACAGCAAGCTACTGTACTTGCTGGTTGAAAGTTTTTTCAAAACGTTAAAAAAGCAAGAAATCAAATAAACTTGTAGAAGCTTGTACACTGTCAGTTCATAACTTGTATGCTTTATATGCTTTAATAATATGCTTTAAAAATATATGCTTTAATACTGTCAGTTCATAGCCAGGTTGGTCTTCACCAGAATATCAGCCACACTTGATGAACATTGTGA
>KN889307.1:28557-39222 GCA_000934455.1 Apostichopus parvimensis | reverse complement strand
TAAATTGTCCATAAACTGGTTGTCCATCAACTAACTTCCCTGGTAGTCTTGATTGTCATAAAAGGAGATTTTGTTGCCTTAGACCAATGATCAAACGTTGAAAGTTGCAGTGGGAGAGGGGCAAGTCATACCTCAAAAACTAATTTGCATAGTACCGGTAATGAAGTTCAAGGCACAACCCAGAATCAACCATTATGTATGGTGATTATTATTTCAGATTAATCTTGCAACTAGTCATTGGGGCAGAGAAATAACATGCACCTGATCAAACCACTCTGTAGACAAAAAATACCCCCACCACACCATCCCCTCTACACCCTACCAAATCCTGAAATAAAATATCGGTGGTCGACAACGTACCTCCCCCGATGGACTCTGCGACAAAGTTAGGATCGATCAATTTATCCGACAGAAGCTTCTCGACCTTTGAGGCATCTTTGCTCTTGATGGCATCCAGAAGGGATCGGAGGTTCGATTTACTGTGGTTCTTCCGGACTTGAGCAAAGTCGATGCTCATTTGCCGGTAAACTCTCTTCTTAAACTTGAACTGAAGGGGGAAGAAAGGGACAGTGGGGTTAACTGGAAGAAAATAAAAATTATCTTATTTGATAAGTTTATTAAAAAAATAATGGTTTTTGTAGCCAACTGTCGGGGCTGTCCATTTTCAATGGACGCTACTTTATGATTTGCCCAATCTTTACGAAAGTAGCTAACTTTGGTAACAAAGCACGTCAATTGTCACATCAATTGTAGATTTCCTATCATTAATGGAGAGAGATAATTTAGATCCACATGAAGAGGTATTGATTCGTCTGTGTGGACCATTACATGTAAAACTTGAGTAACACACTACATGAGGGAGCCATAAATAATTGCATGAGTCATGGGTGACCAGCATCATAGATACAAGGTTATGTACCTGCAATTACTCCCAAATGTTGCTCTTTTATAAAGGTACATTTTTCATGCCCTAAAATACATGCAGAAATATTATGTAATTGAAGACCTGAAAATGGGAGGCGGGAAGGGTTGGGAAAGAGTTGAGAGAGGAAAAGGGATGAAAACCAAAAGGGGGTAGGGAAAAGGGAAATGGGGAAAGGGACAGAATATGAAAGGGCAAAGAGAAGGGAAAAGGAGGATAGAAAATGAAAGGAAAGGAGGAAGGATGGAACTCAAATTCAAAAAAAACATTTCCTTTGTATTTTACAGATAACTTCACCAGTGTTATTTAATTCAGTTATAGCTCTTCAGGTTCATGTTTTCCTGAAGACAAAATTATGTTTACTACTCAATTCAACAATTACCTCAAGGCCTGCTTTAGTATCAATATTATATTCTTTGAAGCTCCTTTCATCGTCCAAGAACTTGCCCGCTCTATTGTTGGCCGGTAGGATAAAAAAGCCGTAGTTCAGACCCTCTTGGACGTCCTAGAAACAAAAGAAAAAATGTGCTGACATTATTACATTTATACATTGTACGAAGGTAGTGGAAAATTCTAATAAAATTAAAAAACTATTGGACAATCTTCTCTAGCAAATCACAAGAGAATTATCTATTTTCACTAAAAGAGGCTTGAGGAAATTACTACCAATTAATCCTTAAAATAAACACAAGAGCACCGTGGTGACGGAAAACTATTGCTGGTTCATCTGTGAAATGATTCGCTCCTCGGATCACTTTAGTTTTGCTGTTAGTTCATCGGTAACTTTCACTAATTGTTCTATACTAGCTTTCCGAAAACTCTGCGATGTGACCCAAGAGTGGGTTGCTAGAAATCTTTGGTGGGTTCGCAGGATTGTTTTTTCGGAGAGTTTCTCTTCAGTTTTCATACCTTGCCAACAGAGATTGATTATTAAGTTATATTTAAGTCCATAGTCTAAGCTAATGTAGCCTGCATGCATTCTAAACATTGATCATTTCTGAGGGGGATTGGTGGGGGGAGGGGAGGGAGGTGGGAAAGAGTTGTTTGGTGGGTCTTGGCTCATGAGTCTTCATGGAAGATCCTGGGTTGTGGATTCCGAATGTTTGTGGATGGCTGCTTTAAGCTTTTTAAACACATTTAACCAAAAGATGTACTTAAAAGATAACTTACATTTGGAAAGGAACTTAAAACCTGTAGCTTCGCCTCCCATATCTTCTGGTGAATCGGGAAACACATACGTTTCTGAAACGAGAGGAACATCAGAGTTGGTTAAGTACTCAATGAGCCCTCGTACCATGATTGCAACACCCAAGAGCAAACAACTGCTTGAGAACCAAAACTTAAAAAAACACTCTGGAGATAAGAATACAGTCAGCTGCAATGTGTCTATTAGAGACAGATTACTACAGACACATGCCTATTAGAGCTATTAGGAAAATGTTGTTCAAAGGTGTCTGTAGAGCTTTAAAGTTTAAACCTTATTAAACTACATATTGCCAAAATATTGGCAATGGATTCAGTTTCCACATCTCAATGTGTATAATTACGACAAAATATCACTATATTTAAAAAAAACGGCCAGACTGGTTTCTTCCAATATTCTATCTCCTCTAATTCTTTTAGAATATTTTTTTAAGAAAATAATAAGGAGCAGAAAAGTAATTTTTTTATAGGCATTCCTTTGTCTGCAAACATAGGCTGTCATTGGCGACATTTCACCCACCAGCAGGCTCTGTAGGAAGTTGAAATGACTACTGTATGTACATTAATATTCTTCCTGAGTGCTTCACTAGTTTATTTGATCATATTATCTTCATCAACAGATCTTACTGAAGTTTTGAATTTTAAATGTACTTTAATTAACATTCAATTATTCATCATAGGGTTAATAGAAACGACAATATCCTGCTGGGTTCTTCACGCCGAGAAACCCAAATTATGCACGAGAAAAAAATATAAGTTACAGGTAAGTAAGTTTTACAGTTTTTATTTCAAAGTTTCTCATGTTTAAACCTGATCCACATATTCACAAGTCATTAGTATACGCTGGCACTAAATTTGGGCAAGCTACAGTAATTCCTAAAACATGCTTAATGGCTTAAAATATTCAACATCACCTAATATTCCTGAAATCTATCACCTAGTACTGTACTTCAATTTAATAAAAAAACGGAGAATATTTACCGACTATATTTTCAAATATTGACTGATGAAATATATCTGTGTTCCTATGTACAGTTAAAGGCAAACAGCATATAAGCCTAAAAAAAAATGGTATTTTAAAGAGCCTCCAGTGTCAGACATTATTTTCAATGCTGTCAGTGCAACAGTACTAATTAAAACACTGTGCCTCCCATAGCAACAGAAGTTGTTAAGGCCTCCTCCAGTCTTCAATTTCATTTACAAAAAATAAATCATAAAACATGTGAATATGAGTTTCAACTTTAAAGTACAAATAAAACAATCTGTTCTTCCTCATCTTTTCTTTATTTACCATTATGGTCTTGCTTAACATCTCAGTACTTTTCATTACTATATGTACAGTACGTATTAATATACCTCCAGGGTGTCAGATATGCAGACTATATAATATACTGTGGGTTGTGATCAAAAGATACTGTACTAAAGTAGCGCTATAGGGTCTCAAGAACTCTCAGATGATGTGAAATATTGCGAAATATTTCTATGGGATTTCTGCAAAGAAATCTTGTTTTGTGCATTAACACAGGAAAGTGACTGTAGATATATTGTTTAAGTAAGAGTACTGCAATACAGTGTTTTTGAGGCAACAGGTATTAAAGTAAGGAGTAAGTTATAGCCACAGTGCTAATATTTATTATTCATAACTAATTTAGTTTCAGACAGGCTACAAATTGTGATACTTAGATCTACTTGTTCCACAAACAAAAAAACCTGCAGTTAAAATCAAAGAATTGAAAACTTCATCTAAAGGATACATATTATAATTTGTAGAGAATACTGAACATTCATTTCAACAATTTTTGGGGGGCAAAGTTAGAAAAAGTAATTCCAAATGAGGACATGCGTGAGTATAAAATAAGCAAGATCAAGGCACAAAAATCATTGGGTCTATATACCGTGCAGCACATGTACCATCCATGTTGACCTAATATTGTACGTAGTCTCAAACACTTTTAGCAAATTTATCTGGATATATTTATGTACCCTTTAACTAATGAGAAAACTAATCATTAATATTCCGGTCACAATCCTCAATCATGGGGTGTTTTGTCACATATAATCTCCATCTCACTTTCATATGACTCACTCATTTGCATTTCAAAATTATCAATTTCAAAATCTTCAAAGAAAATAACATGTCAAAATAAAATAAAAAAGGAGCTCAGGAGGAAAATCTAAACTTTCTTTTATGGTTAGCTGAAAGATCAAAATTGGTTATTTGAAAAGATTTAATAATTTTTGCAAAAATGGGAGGGATACTGACTTCTTTCTTTAAACACATAATTTGTGTCCCCTGATTTGGATTTCAGAGCAAAGCTAGTTTAGGCTGACAAGAAATCACTCATACCACTTAGCTATTACATTTAAAGAAGCAGCCCTGCATCGACAGAGATGTCGCTAATTTTGGACCATTTCTGTACATACAGTTCTGTAAAAAGCCTCAAAATTTCAGATTATTTTATACTAGCTATTTTAAAAAAAGTGCCAGTGGATTTTCTTGTTTGCCAAGTTAAGGAATGGGCACTTGCATTTTGTCTGCTGGTGTAAAAGCTTAAAATGCAATGAAAATTATAAAAGGAAATTTGGAGTAGATTGTTTTATGCACTGGCTTAATTTTATTTGTTTTAATTGTTTTGGTTTTTTGTAATTTATATATTATTATTTTTATTTATTTATTTATTTATTGTTTTGTTTGAGGTGGGGTGGTGGGGGGGAGGCTTGAAATTCTAGGCCTGCTGTTCAACTGTTTGTCACAACTCACTATATTAAACCTCTATGCTTTACATTGCATTTTGCGGCACATTATGTGCGACCCGTAGTTAAAAGAGATTTGCAAGCTTAGACATAAAATACCAGCTTAATACCTCAACAGCATCAATGCTTTTGATAATTTTCCCACAGTAAAACTGCAACTTTGTATATCTAGATCAGTTGTCTGTAATATCTTAAACTATATTGCATGGTATTGTATGATACAGAGAAAGGTCTCCAATGCAACGGCAATTACGTGTATACACAGCTATTAAAACGACTTCTACTGGTAACCTCTAAATATGGAAGGAGAACCTTCAGAAAACCTTGAATACTTACAGCTCTAGGAATTTTATATCTAATCTTGTTGTCAAACATTGACAATAATCAAAACAAAAACTATAATTTGCAGAATTTTGACTCAATTTTCAACAATATATAACTTAATTTAGAAACACTCAATTGCATGGTAATAGTATTTCAACATATGCGTTTACAACTCAACATTTTCCACTAATTACTTTTAATTAAAAGACCCTCCAGACTTAACTTAATTTCTTTTCATTATTATTTCATTATTATATTTCATTATTATTTTCATTATATATTAATGACCTCAGCACCACGGAATCCTTTACAGTATTAACACAAGATGCATCCCATTTCTCAGACATGACTGTCAGTAAAATAAAGATTTTTAAAGAACTACTTTCTCAAAAGTTGATGGTTTACAACAATACAATAAATTTTACAGAGGGTGGGGATTTGGACTTTGATCCAATTTACACTTCATAAAGTCTTTGTTCATGAATCATGTGGTGGTGATGATGTCATCAGTTGATGAATTATCTATAGAAGTTTCTAAGGCGGAATATTTGAAAATTAGTATAGATTTATACTAGAAATCTTGTGATTTTGATGAACAGTGGTTAACATAGGATTACAATTATATTTCCTTTCAGTCCTACAGACAATTTGGGAAAGGGAAACCATAACCTGGAGAAGAATTTAATTTTGTTCCATTTCGTGAGGCAGAGTTCCAATCGTTGTATGGTGTTGTAATAGTTGAATCATACTTTATCAATCCCTAGTATTTGTGCTTGAGCATGCCCTTAAAGGTAATTTATTTATTTAACATTAAAGGGTAAACTCGGTTAGCATAAAGCTGATCTCCCCCCCCCCCCCCGAGGCCCTGTTAAAGGTAATTTTATTATAAATTTTTGGTCATGCACTACATTATAGCCTAGAAGCTATTTCCATATTTAAAGCAGCATTTTGCATCCTTTTCTATGATTTTGTCAACCTCACTGACTCCACTATGCCATAACGACATACATAACTAGCTTATCTTTTTAAATTTTACTTCAAATGGTGGCATAAAGTTGAAAAATTTGCAACTTTCAACTTTGTTTTTCTCCAAGATATTTTCTGTTGGGATCCCAATAAACCTCGCCCATTATATGAATATTTAAACATTACGAACGTCATTGACCAATACGTAATATAACACCATGCATAGTTTGTGTACAGTCTATATGGCAGTTGTACCAGGGAGTTCCATAACAACTCCCTGGTTGTACCAACGCAAAGTCTTGAATCTATTTTTAGCAATGGCTCATAACTAAACCTGCATCTCTGATTGGTTGAATTCAAACTAGTGGGTTTGGCGGAACTGTATGCGATTAATTTTGTATGTGGAATTTGTCGTGGACACTCTTCTCATTATCTGCAAATATCCTTAATTACTCGCCAATTAACGCTGTTGGCAGGGAAAAAGTTGGCTTATATCTTAGTTTGCTGTTTTGTGATTGATATATGTAAAAAACTCGATGGACATGTCAAAAAAGTAGAAAACGGCTACCAAACGCAAAATGCTGCTTTAAGCAAATTGCAAGAAATTTAATACATGTCATATGGATTTAGCTTTGATTCATGTTTATGATAATAGGTGCAACCACTGCACATGTAACCATCATCATCAAGTCCAATTCTTACCTTTCCCATGCTGAAATATGGATAACCATCATAAATCTCTGTACAAAAGTCAAACACCAACAGGTATATTGATTGTTTCCCCATTGTGTCTTTTAACCACAAGGAATTTAGACCCCCTTGCACACCCTGCATAGATGATAAACAGACATGTATGGGACATATAAATACCTTCTGGTATAAAATCAAACATCTTTTAAGCCTGCTTGTGGATTTAAACCCCCCTGTACAGCCCCATTGTTCTTTTCATCCTGGTTTCCAAAAACCTGTCCACAATAGTGAATCACCCTCATACCTCCAACAGACAATGCATCTTTGACCTGGCTAGCCCTGACACATTTAGGATGCTGGCCAGTTAAAAGTGTATAAAACCACTGGAGCGAAACAAGACTTTATTCAGAGAACAATTTAAAGTATTTAGGACTCTTCCAATGTGCATAGCTGTAGTACAAAACACTTCTAAGGGCTTAGTACTGTCTCTGCTCAAAAGGTCCAATGCATGGGATAGTACATGTACTGTATTGTCGGCCTTCTCGGCCTTTTGGCTACGATCATGTGTTAGTATCTGTTCCCTTTCGAGGGGAATGATGATGCACACCCGACGATGATCACACAGTCACAGTCTCGATGCAAAGGGACTGGGGTTGAGAGCGGATCAGTCGTTCAGTAGTTTGGTTTTCATGCCCAGGTTCTTTCCTGGGCGACTTTTTCTTAAAAAGTAGTACATTGTAATTTGCGAGGAAGCAAATTGTGAAAACGACTGGTGCAACAAATCAGCTACCTGGTACTATATTTTATCACAAGCTAGGGCTTAAACCATGTATGCATGCATAGGTCAGATCAGCTATGAAAGATCAGTGACAATCTGCATACCCTACAAGCTAAGTTTAGAGCAAGTCAAGCATTAGGTCCCACAAGCTACAGGCAGTTAACTCTGTGCAGGGACTCTAAGTGCAGCAACAGTATGAACTTGTGACTACCAACAGCATTGCGATCATATATCTCAGGCCTGCTAGTACACCACAATCTAGGAACCACAATCTTGGAACGGTATATAAGCACTACATTTGCGCCTTTTGTAAAATCCTGGTTCCTACAAAACCTTTTACAATCCAGTTATTTTATTTATAAACACAAAACTAACTATGGAAGGGAAACTAACACATCTGTTATTAAATACAAATGACCTAAAGAAGGAACCCATTCAATGTTTGTTTCAAACAAACTATAAATTTTCTCTCTGCATATAAACCCGTAAATTATATTCACATCACGTAAAAAGAATCTCCCGCATTTTGACTAACTTCTGAATTAAAGTTGTTCCCACTAAAACTTGAACAAAAATCACATCCCAGCTTTTCCCCTTAAATGATACCAAAAATAGTTATATTTAAGGATTAATATAAGTTCAATAGAAGGGCATGAAAGGAACATACAATTATATACACAATCTTGCATTCAAACCAATGTATACTATAGACTTCCTACAGACCAGTACTATAGAATCACATCATAGTTCAATGTAATGTGTATGTTGTACAGAATTAGGATCACCCCACAATTATAAAACTGCTGATATTCCACAGTACTTTTATACAGGTTTAGGCCTATCAGTGCCAATGGTCATTGGACGAAAAGAACTAGTACGGTTAGACCCGAATGCCTTTTTGTACCGTTGAATACTTTCAAAAGGTTTAATATCCATGAAAATAATTGATAACTGTTTCATCAATATCTAACTGTGAACTATTGACTGGCCTTGAAATTTCAGGTTGAATGTCCAGCAATGACAAAAAATAGCAAAAGTAAATCAATACTTTATAAATAATAAAGCTCATATTGCTCACACTTTTGGTCTTAAGCACTCTGTAGCTCTTGAGCAACGGAAAGAGAGAAATAATATAGCGAGATGCAGGCCCTACAGGATTATAAACTATCATACTATATGATGCTAAAAGTTGGAAATAATTTTTCCTGCAACATACTGTCACAGCTATTGCTAGGGGGGGTTTATCATGCACACTAACTTGGTCAGTCACAGCTGGGGAGGGGGAGGGGTGGTTATCATGCACTAACATTGTTAGTCACAGCTAAGGAGATTTATCAAATATACACTAACTTTCAGTCACAGATATGGGAGGTTTATCGTGCACTAGCTTTGCCATTCAGCAACATTCTTGAAAAAGCTGCGATATATGAGAAATGAGTCTACATATATGTACTGTATGTATATGTACTGTATGTATGTAGTATATGTGCATTGGCCACCGATTCCAACTTCCAAGATGTGACGTAAGCATTGATCAAACTTCATAGTGTGAACGCTAGCGTACTCAGTCTTGCCTGCCAGCTCCCCCCTTCCCTACCCCCCCTCCCCCTCCCCGAAATCGTGATTGATCACTTTCTACAAGGGTGATCAAGAATGTCTGTCAATGTTCTAGGGGATCACATGACCCAAGATCTCTGGTTCATTGCCGCCCTCAAGACCTGAAGCTACAACACAGATCGGGATGGGGGGGGGGGAGGAGGAGGCCGGGGGTGAGTCTAAAGGTGGTCATACCTAGTCCTAGAACTACTTAATTGATTTGTATGCACCATCATTTATCATTCCATGCTGATCAACCCACTATTCTCATAATGACATGAACAAAACATCCAAGAGTCATAGCTATATTACCAGTCCCAGAGGAGAAAACAAGTTCCTGATTCCCCTTGCACTCAAAGGATGTGAACAAGGTCATATTTCCCAAAACTAAATTATCCAAAGTACAATTTCTGTTAGATTTAGTTGGGGGGAGAGGGAGAGTGATATTTTGATGTGATTCTTTCCTGTGACGTTATCAAAATATGACTGACACAGTGACACCAATATAAGTCAACACCAGTCAAACTTGACAGTTTTCTTAATCTATCAAAGGAAAAATATTGTACTTATTTTTAGTATCTTGATCCTTGGCCTCAGAGTCTAACATCTTGTACAACAGTATATACTTTAACATCTGCCAAGTGTATGTCTTGGATTTCATATCCAGATTTCAATGTGATCATCAGTCATGAATGTAACCACACCCAGTGCTATTTTCACTTTATTCACATTGTTATATATGTGATGGTGTACAAATTTACTGTATAAAAGAATTTGGCAAATTTCATTTGAACAATGCCACATGTAGGTCTGCATACAGCAAGGTACAATGTAGGTTATACCAGGGAGTTGTTATGGAACATAACAACTCCCTGGTTATACTTGCATATATATAACAGGCACCTTATGTGTGTATTTCTTTGCAAGGTTATCTAGTGAGTACTGCCACTTTTTAAGAACATTAACTGAAATCATATAAACGGTATCTCACTGTTATCCCAAAGCACTTTTTAGGTGACCCGGAAAACCACAATTCAAATTTGTATGACCCACTTCACATGATGTTTTCATCATTCCTATAGCTAAGATTGCCACATGCTGTTATTCCCCTCTTGTTACCCCATCCCCCCCCCCCAACTCCCAACTCCCAACTCCACCAAAATAAAACATACCAAAATGACGCTACACAAGTTAACCAAGTCTTCAGCTTTTCAATACAGTTTCTACAATATTTACTTAAAGTTAATGCCTGCACATGTAGAAAATAATTGGCAGAGATCTTTATATTTTTGCTATCAATGGTCATAATATAACTGCATATAATTACACCTGCAGCCTAAAACAACCTGTGGCAATTAACAATTTACTACGCATATGTAGGCCTACATTTGAACTCTCTCACACACATCTCCCCCCTCCCACTCTCCCCCCC
>KN889307.1:17258-28507 GCA_000934455.1 Apostichopus parvimensis | reverse complement strand
GTCTCGTGGCCTGTAACCGAAAGGAACATACAATTATATACACAATCTTGCATTCAAACCAATGGATACTATAGACTTCCTACAGACCAGTACTATAGAATCACATCATAGTTCAATGTAATGTGTATGTTGTACAGAATTAGAATCACCCCACAATTATAAAACTACTGATATTCCACAGTACTTTTATACAAGTTTAGGCCTATCAGTGCCAATGGTGACTGGTCATTGGACGAAAAGAACTAGTACGGTTAGACCCGAATGCCTTTTCGTACCGTTGAATATTTTCAAAAGGTTTAATATCCATGAAAATAATTGATAACTGTTTCATATATCAATATCTAACTGTGAACTATTGACTGGCCTTGAAATTTCAGGTTGAATGTCCAGCAATGACAAAAAATAACAAAAGTAAATCAATACTTTATAAATAATAATAATTGCTCACACTTTAGTTCTTAAGCACTCTGTAGCTCTTGAGCAACAGAAAGAAAGAAATAATATAGCGAGATGCAGGCCCTACAGGATTATAAACTATAATACTATATGATGCTAAAAGTTGGAAATAATTTTTCCTGCAACATACTGTCACAGCTATTGCTAGGGGGGTTTATCATGCACACTAACTTGGTCAGTCACAGCTGGGGAGGGGGAGGGGTGGTTATCATGCACTAACATTGTTAGTCACAGCTAAGGAGATTTATCAAATATACACTAACTTTCAGTCACAGATATGGGAGGTTTATCGTGCACTAGCTTTGCCATTCAGCAACATTCTTGAAAAAGCTGCGATATATGAGAAATGAGTCTACATATATGTACTGTATGTATATGTACTGTATGTATGTAGTATATGTGCATTGGCCACCGATTCCAACTTCCAAGATGTGACGTAAGCATTGATCAAACTTCATAGTGTGAACGCTAGCGTACTCAGTCTTGCCTGCCAGCTCCCCCCTTCCCTACCCCCCCTCCCCCTCCCCGAAATCGTGATTGATCACTTTCTACAAGGGTGATCAAGAATGTCTGTCAATGTTCTAGGGGATCACATGACCCAAGATCTCTGGTTCATTGCCGCCCTCAAGACCTGAAGCTACAACACAGATCGGGATGGGGGGGGGGGAGGAGGAGGCCGGGGGTGAGTCTAAAGGTGGTCATACCTAGTCCTAGAACTACTTAATTGATTTGTATGCACCATCATTTATCATTCCATGCTGATCAACCCACTATTCTCAAAATGACATGAACAAAACATCCAAGAGTCATAGCTATATTACCAGTCCCAGAGGAGAAAACAAGTTCCTGATTCCCCTTGCACTCAAAGGATGTGAACAAGGTCATATTTCCCAAAACTAAATTATCCAAAGTACAATTTCTGTTAGATTTAGTTGGGGGGAGAGGGAGAGTGATATTTTGATGTGATTCTTTCCTGTGACGTTATCAAAATATGACTGACACAGTGACACCAATATAAGTCAACACCAGTCAAACTTGACAGTTTTCTTAATCTATCAAAGGAAAAATATTGTACTTATTTTTAGTATCTTGATCCTTGGCCTCAGAGTCTAACATCTTGTACAACAGTATATACTTTAACATCTGCCAAGTGTATGTCTTGGATTTCATATCCAGATTTCAATGTGATCATCAGTCATGAATGTAACCACACCCAGTGCTATTTTCACTTTATTCACATTGTTATATATGTGATGGTGTACAAATTTACTGTATAAAAGAATTTGGCAAATTTCATTTGAACAATGCCACATGTAGGTCTGCATACAGCAAGGTACAATGTAGGTTATACCAGGGAGTTGTTATGGAACATAACAACTCCCTGGTTATACTTGCATATATATAACAGGCACCTTATGTGTGTATTTCTTTGCAAGGTTATCTAGTGAGTACTGCCACTTTTTAAGAACATTAACTGAAATCATATAAACGGTATCTCACTGTTATCCCAAAGCACTTTTTAGGTGACCCGGAAAACCACAATTCAAATTTGTATGACCCACTTCACATGATGTTTTCATCATTTCTATAGCTAAGATTGCCACATGCTGTTATTCCCCTCTTGTTACCCCATCCCCCCCCCCCAACTCCCAACTCCCAACTCCACCAAAATAAAACATACCAAAATGACGCTACACAAGTTAACCAAGTCTTCAGCTTTTCAATACAGTTTCTACAATATTTACTTAAAGTTAATGCCTGCACATGTAGAAAATAATTGGCAGAGATCTTTATATTTTTGCTATCAATGGTCATAATATAACTGCATATAATTACACCTGCAGCCTAAAACAACCTGTGGCAATTAACAATTTACTACGCATATGTAGGCCTACATTTGAACTCTCTCACACACATCTCCCCCCTCCCACTCTCCCCCCCTCCCACTCTCCCCCTTCTCCCATAAACAGAAGTCTTACCTCATAGTAGCATCCATCAAGCAATATTTTAATTTGCATAATAAATCCTTCCACGTGTTATTTCTCAGAATATCTCAAAAACCCAAACTTTTTCTTCGACAGATAGCAAAATTGTCTGCATATCTTCACGGTGTTATGTTGGCGATACTGCTGACATATATGTATACATGTACAGTACTGCACAGCCCGATCTAGTTATATCTACAGCTGTACATGTGAATTATAAGAGCTTTCGAAATTCAAAAATCCCTGCACACAGCTGCTGTATCATATAAAAACTGAGTTACATATAGAGAGTACCAGTAGTGCGTGTGCTTTGTTTATGACTGGTACTAGTGTTTACACTATAACATGTATTGTGACTAAGAGCTCTGCTCTGCATATGACTCAATACAAAACTAATAAATCAATGGGTGGGACTCACATTAGGAAAATTATTAGTCTATAGGTCTTGTTTTTTTTTTACTTTTTTTTTTAATTGTCTTTCTTTTCATTTGGGTTTGGTTGGAAATAATTGGATAATGGTATGTTGTATGACTAGCAGTATGGTGAAGGTTTGTTAAACAAGGATGGTAAATATTCAAGTTAAGGTTTATTGTACATGTAGAGTTCAAGTCAAGGTCCAGAAGGAAAACAAATATGAAAGTGGTTAATGAATATTTGTCAAAGTGTGTGGGGCAGAAGTACTATACAGGAAGCCCCAAATTAGTAAACAGTAGAGTAGAAGGAAATCCTTATGAATTAAAAATTTGATATCAAATAAATATCATCAATTTGAAGAAAAAAATCTAAATTAACCGTTTCACAATTTGAAAAATAATTGAAATCAATTCCAAATGGTTAATGTTTCTCGCAGGTTCTTAAATAATTGAACTCAATTCCAAATGGTTAATGTTTCTCGCAGGTTAATAAATATTCGTGAATTGAGTTCAAGATTGTCAAACTTCCTAGTGCTTTCAATTCATTTCTTTGTGATACGTACAGTAATAGTCTTATAAATTAAAACAGGATTTTTCTTTATTTGGTGCACACTATGGTCAATTAAGAAGGAAGGATCAAATTAGGACACTCCCTTGTCAAATAGAAGAAATTAATCTCACATTGGTAAAAGAAAAAATACGAAACAAGAAGAAGAGGTCACCGTAGGTTCACCAGTTTGCATCTACTGTACAGTAGAAGGCATTAAAGATGATCAACAGGAAATTATTCCCAAATGTTAGAAGAGTTATTGAAAAGTACTTTTTGTGTCGTTCTGAATCTCCAAATTACATACAGAGTTACAGACATACATTACATACAGACAGGAACTTGTGTTAATTCAATTAATGTCTCAATGGAGGGGAGGGGGGTGGGGGAGGTTTCTTTGAGGCTGCCTGGCAGCAAATAATTCTTGTTGATGTTGGAGCATGAGTGTCCATCTTTTGACTTTTAGCATATTTGAGGTTAATTTGAGGTCAAAACTGAATGAACTTTATTTAAAGCAACACCATTTGCATCAAGTTTGCTATATATTAAAGTTTATATACTTTATATTGGAAACAAACTTCTAACTCAATCGGAACATCATGTATCTGGCCTACCTCCATGTACAGCAATAGGACGGAGGGGGCGGGAGTGTGGGCGTGAGGGGGGAAGGGGAGGGGGCGGGGATTAGTTGTTCTCTACACTTCAGTAAAGAGGATGGTTGCATTTCTGCTCCTAACAATTCTCTGATACAGTATGTATGTTTGTGTATGTGCTGAAAAATGTCTACACAATTACAGTATTAAAGGTCAATGCACAGTGATTTTATAACAGATTAAAAGGTTTCAAGATGTGTACACCACGGAAATTATACGTATTACACCGTTAACAGTTGGTGCGAAATGCCGCGGTATAACAGCTGGTTTGTGAGGCAGCACTCACGACTTATTTTTCTGCAGTGATGTATATATAACTTATTGTACCTATAACTTATACATAATTGTAATCAGAAAGCATTTAATTAGAGTCCTTCAATCATGGCTAACACTGGATATTAATCAACATCAGCCTGGTTCAAAGCACTTATATTTGAACTGTGACTGGAAGTGTTACTGGCAAAAGTTTAAGAACCAAAGCATCAGTGAAATCTCAATCAGCTCTACAATTCCCTACAGACTGTTCTGGTTTACCTCCAACATGATCATAAATGCCTGAGAAAAGAACTTAAAAACCATTCTCTTCAGAGCGTACATATGATAAATTCAACCCTACCATAGATCTGCAACAGACAAATTCCAACAATTGCAAATATCACCATGGATTAATTTGTTCCATCAGATAATTAAACTGCTTTGACAGGATTAAATTTGCTAACTTCATGAATGAATTGCATGCAAATCTGAAATTGATATCTTGCAAACATCTATAATGGTGCAGATCAATTGAAGCTTTCATATTAACCATGAAAAGGAACCTGAAAACTATTGCAGAGCAATCATAGCCATAAATTTTGCGATGCTTGACGAGAACTTATACTTGGTAAAGTTGTCACAATTAAAACAACTGTCTAAGTAAAACCCATTGAAATGACCCTATCCCCCTAACACTCCCCCGTCCCAACCCCCCTCCCCCATCTTTCTCTCACCAAGAATTAGCCTACCACATACAAAGTGCAAACATGTTAAAAGCTGGGGCAATTGCTCTAGATATAACACTGGTTGGAATCCCCACATGATGTGTACATTCATGTACTGTATGTTGCTACCTGGGTTCATTCTCATAGAAAGTATTTCTTTGAAGCCCTTCCATAATAAGCACATTCCATCTGTCCAACCATATAACCTCTGCATATCCCCCTCTCCCCCTCTCCTTAATCAATTATTGAGGTGTCAACTCCCACTAATGTGTCATTTTGCTGATAGGTACGGTAATCAATTACAATTCAATTCTAAATTTTAACACACAACTTGGTCCCTACATACCTATGTAAACACTTGATTTTAAGCTTTTTGTCCAGTCAGATAGCTAACACAGTATGTACACAACTGATGCAGCTAGATCAAAGTTGAAGGTATTATAATGTACAATATTATTGGAATAAATAGGGAAATAGACAAAAACACATGGACAATAAGCGAGGCTAATGGTAAGGTTTCTATAAAATGGCTTTGCACAAGGTCAGGAGTCCTGAAAAGTGGCAAGTAATATCACCAGCAGCCTTTAAGCAAATTTGATGCCTGTTGATTGAGGACACGCAAACAAAAAACCAACAAAAATTAGACCCAAAAAAAAAAAAAATAGACCAAAAAAAAAAAAATTAGACAAAAAAGGAGGAAATTCAACCCGGATGGTAAAATAAAATCCTGTTCAGTGTCCTTATCTAAAATTCCTTCAGTCTCATTTATACAGTAGGTTAAGAATAGAAAACGGAAATTTGAGGAAAGGCAGACTTTATATGACTCTGATACTGAAATGTACAGTGATTGTGCATACATTACCGTATGTACAGGTACATGTAAGAACTTTTAGCAGCTTAAGATCCACTAGTTCATACATAATGTTCAAATAAGGATGCGCCATTGCGGGATTCTCGCAATTTAGTCCCGCAAAAATTTTCTCTTGGGGGGGGGGGGGCAATTTCCTGCAACAATTCCTGGTACTTCCAGCAGCGTGCACCATTTCTGTAGTTTTAAAACTTGCCAATAAACAAACCGGATATTGTATTTGGTGCTTTTTTGTAAGGAGCCATGCGATTGGTCAAATCTTTCCAAAAAGAAACACTGGCTTTGTTAGTGTGGCACTGCACAGTGTGTATTGGTCACATTGGTCGACCATGTGTACTGCACTGTATGTACCATAAGTGCGCTAAATCTCAGTAAGGGCATATGTATATCTAACTACTAACGTCATGAATATCCAGCTCCCCCCCCCCCTCCTAAACAAAAACAAAAAAAGTTGTTTTTGAAAGTCAAAACAAATAAAAATATAAAAATTGATTAGGGAAATCCCCCTCTTTTAATATTCTCGCACTAACAATGCATGGTAATCTGTACAAAACAAGCACCCAGCCTAGAGGAAGCAACACAGTTAATATTATGCCCAGAGACTTAAAAACTACCTCTCTATTTTACGTTGTGTTGCAACCTTGCATAATTCTGACTACGGGCCGTGGAACTTCACACCACCACCTTGTTTGAACGAATCCATGCATGCACATATTTATGGTTTCAAGTTGCAAACCTTTGTCATAATTTGTTTCTCGTTTCATTTTCAAAACCTTAATGTAAATTAAATAGCTCTATAAACAAGTTGTGTTATCACATATATGCCTTGGAAACAAATCTCAGCAGAATTTTCACAGCTTTCATTATTACTTTCTGGTAAGCGACAGGTAAGCGAGCAGCGAAGTTAATTCTTACCACGACGCATTATACAGAAGCCACTTTTTTAAATAAAAAAAATAGAAGAAAAATTAAAATATGCCATGACTTATGAAACTATTGAGAAGTGACAAGTACTTTAGTTGGACCTATTAATTGTGATAAATGTACCCTGTCTTCATGGTTTATTTTTTTTGTAAATCAAACCAGCCTCTAGGGCCAAGGGGAGGGAGGGGGGAGATTATAATTTAGAGCTCATGATTTAAACATACCTGTAAATCTACAGTGCCAACCCGGACCTTAATGAGTGCATTCAGCACTCCCACCCCATCGACGATGTCACTGGCATCACTTCCCTCCATCTTACTAGCCGAGTTGACCGAAGAGATGCTGTTGGTACGCTCCATGATAAAGCTCCCATCCGATGTAGACCAGTTGTCCTGATCCTCATCAGAGGTGGAATCGATAGTAACTGTCCTCTGTAATGGAGAAATAAAGAGAATACACAACTCAATTCATAAGGAAACAAATTACTAATTGGAAACAAAACAACAACAAAACAAATCTTTTTGGAAACGTACCAACTTTTAAAGCAAGTTTTACTGGGTTAGATTCAAAAATTTCTTGATGTATATATTCCATCTAGTCCATGACAATGTAGTTTAAAATTTGAACTTTTCATTACAAATAATATTCAATAAAGTCAACCATTTTAACATTTTCAAATTAAATCTTTTCATGGGATTCATACTGATACCTGAAAACTAGTGTCTGGGCAACAAAACTGTGAGAATCACTTTCTGATTTATTAATCAGTTGGTCGTTAATTTCCACTTTTGTGAAAACCTGCCAAAAACCATGTACAAGCTGATGCATAGAGCAGTAAAAAGATTACTGTACTCCTAAACATACTGTAATGCAAGTACAATGATGGCTTATGGTGGCAGACATGTCATTCCACTCTTTTAGGAAGAGGAGAATATTTTATGGCTCCAAATGAGCCCCCTGTGGTTATCTTGATTCCCTGAAGAGCCCAGTTAGTCAGAAAGGAAGCATTCAATCATAACCATATATGTCACAAAACAATAATAACTACAGTAGTTGATTCATATAGAACACCAAATAAACATTTTACTCAAGTTTATGCATTTTACGGTTTAGGCAAGGTAGCTTGCTAGCATCCACCCCACAGTATGTACTGAACAGCATTAAACTATGTATGTATGTATACACGACCACACCTCCATGGTGCAGGTTATAGTCCTCATGTTTTCCGAACACAATTTACTGTATTTTCCCATTTTCGCATGCTTTGTTGTATTGTACAACTGCCTTACATGCATAATAATAGCATAGTAGATAACAAATCACTAAACACACCTTTGTGTGATGCATAAATGTTTCCTCCACAAATATTAATCAAATTCTCATGAATTTTTAATTCTCAATAAATGGGTAAATCTTTATAATTGTTTTTTCTTGGTTCGGTCAGGCATCAATAACACATGGCACAGGATAGTACAGTACTGTTTGCAATGGTAAAGTCAAACAGATTCTTAAAACCGTTTAATGTAACATCCACATCATCCATGTATTTAACATCCACATCATTTAACATCCACATCATTTAACATCCACATCATCCATGTATTTAACATCCACATCATCCATGTATTTAACATCCACATCATCCATGTATTTAACATCCACATCATCCATGTATTTAACATCCACATCATTTAACATCCACATCATTTAACATCCACATCATCCATGTATTTAACATCCACATCATTTAACATCCACATCATTTAACATCCACATCATCCATGTACTTAACATCCACATCATTTAACATCCACATCATCCATGTATTACGTGGAGGTTAATTTACAGGGAAAACTTATTTTCAAGAAAGTGAAGGAATTGAAATCCCAGATCTATGATGGAGAGAAGATGGGTACTATACTGTAGTGCTCTTATCACTGGATGAAGTCAAACATTGAAAATGCTGTATATTAAAGTTAGGCAGTTCATGCAGTGATTTTATAGGCTGCATTGTCACTACGGATCAGACTGTCTGTTCAGTATTAAAACAAGACGACTTGATTTTGAACCCTACATGGTTATACTAGACCCAGTGTTCGATATCGGAACTCTTTGCTCGCGATCACCGAACAGGATGGTGAAGTTTCTTTAATAGCGACAAAGAAATGCAAAAACCATGAACCGTATGATGCAGAGCACTATCAAATAAAAATTTATGTCGAGAAAAGGAAATAAATGTTGTGTCAAATTTACGTTCGTAACAAACAACACAGAAGTTAAAGTCATCGCTGATCTGGGGCTCAACCCTGATCTGCGTTAACACTTTAAATTTTACACTGCATGGTGCAGTCTGATCCTCCTTTGATCCTACAGTGCTTTCTTGGGATTCAAATCTTGGCGTCTGATCCAGGATTATGATTATACAACAAATCAGAATCTTGGGCAGGGTTTGACGCTCTCCTCACAGTTTAATATAAACTGGGTGATGACGAATTCGTTAAGGGTGTCTTATTAAAAGTTAAATTTTATTCAATAGCTCAAAAGAAGGACACTGCTTGACTATTGCCAAGTTAATGTACCACATCATTTAAACTGAACCTACTTTTGGGCAGAATTTTATGCCCTTTATACAAACCCAGTTTGTCATTTCTTCACTCAATTTAATTGACCAATTTGACGTGTTATATTTTGTAGCCATATCTTTTCCACCTGTTCTTGGAATGTTGGCAAATTGAAGTTGCAGCATAATTTTTGCCAAGTGGACTGGGTAATGTTAATCAAATTAACATTGGCAATTGTTCGAGCCGAAATACCGTTATCTAAAAAACTTTGTCAACATGCAACCGAAGGATAATTAGTGGCTAACTTCATTCCATTCTTATCTCAAAAAAATTAATTGTCCTCCAGACACACTTATCTGTCTCATTCACACGCACACACAAAAATCAGGAATATTTTGCAAGTTATGATCTAGATGCTACCGTACATTATGACATGAAGCGTCAAACTGCGGTATTGTTACAGGATTTCTGCATCGAACAGTACAGTATCAAACATCTACCGACATCAATTAATGCAAAAAAGCGACTCAAAAACAAGCAGAGAAAAGAGAAGAGTTTTAATGATGCCTCGTTGACAGATGAATCCAAATTAGATCAAAACTCACCCGAGCATTGTTCATATCTTTAATGGTGTAGTATTCCACACTATCACTCTCAGAAGGAGCACGATGCATGGTGGTCGATTAAATCGCGACTCCTTATTTGAAAAAATAAAAGTTATTAAAGAATTCCACACAAAGTAAGATCCTCGATCTTTCTAAAATCTTCATAAAAGTTGACACGCTAGAAAAAAAAATTGGATAACCTTATTTTCCAGCTACGGTCGTCCGTCACAAACTGTGAGTTTGCAAGATTACCGAAATGACAACACTTCTGCCGTGATGACTACTACAAAAACTCAAAATTTGCAAATCCCTTGAAATAAAGTTGTGTTGTAAGTAACGAACAGAAACTGTACCACAAATAGTTTGTGTTTAATTCTTGTCGATGATCACATTTTTTCGATAGAATCACTTTCTTTCTCTCCAATTCAGTTATCAAAAAAGTTTCCTGAAACTTCCATCAATGATTTATAAATTTTGTCAGCAAGAAAGAAAAAAAATTCCGACACCCTCTCCTCTTGATTTGCACTCGCCCGTTACTTCTAATGATCCTCTCCTTAAAGTTACAACCATGAAATCACACCAATGCATATGCAGTTTTCCAGGTATGTTTTGTTTTCCCCAAAGAGAGAAAATTCAAAACCAATCAAATTGCATTTACTTTGGGTGTAGGATTATAAACACTCTCCTATCCTTTGGAAAAATGTAACTAATTACTTGACAAAGCTTCGCTCCGAATAAAATTGAAAACACTTGTATCCATTAATACTGCCTTCAAGTCTGTTTGAGTCTATCTCATCTGTGACTCATCCTCCTGTTGCTGGTAACGAATCCTTCTTGACGACCTCCAGGGATGTGGTGAAGATCGTTGAATTACACTAACTTTTAGCTAGGATGGTAAAGAAACGTCAACAGACTTATAGCAAGTCCGGCAAGTCGGCATTATCCCCGTAAAACTGTGTCTCTGGAAGTCAATGACCACGGCTTATCCGAAGAAATCATGTACATGTACACTACGGGGGTGTTGATGAAGTTATATGGCTCCCTTATCAACGCTTACTGGTAAATTAATTGTGATTCCAGCGAGACCAAGTGGAGTCTGAAGAGCAACTTGGCTTAATTCAGTGGGATAGACTCAAAATGAGTCACTGTACACTAACGTAAACTATCCTACTAATTCTTGTGCCTAAGTTGCAACTAACTTAAAAACTACCAACGATTCCTCTGATTGGAGGGAGAACAAATATCAGAGGGAGATCT
>KN889306.1:46213-61664 GCA_000934455.1 Apostichopus parvimensis | reverse complement strand
TGTTTTACCATTTCTAATACTGGACACCCCTGCAGTTTTGGGAACGGTATTACGTGAGAAGTGACGTGGTTGAAATTTGAAAACAAAACCACCCACAGTAATTGAAATTGACCTGTTACAGGTGCAAACTGCAGAGGTAGATATCATTAGATGATACATGTAGGTCTTGCGAGATAATTGCTGAATAGCGTAGTTCTGGTCACAGCAATAGGAAGTTGAGGTCTCATGGGCACAAAATAGGAAATGAATAAACTATCTGCATACTTGTGTCTATGTTAGATACAGTAGTTTTACTTTCCCTTTTGCAGGTAGATGGGCATTGTCGGTAAGGAAATCGCAGAAATAAGTTTGTACCAGTGGTTTCCACTTTTTCTATTTGTCTCTGTATAGTGTCCATGCATACGGTGGTTAAATTTTGCAAAATTTGTTATAAGTGATTATTTTTGGAAGTATTCATTTTTTCATTTGGACCCTACAGCAAGATATACTTTATATCTCCAGGAATCTGGTATATAGTGATATTTTGTCTACAAATTGTTTCTTTCTGGAAACCAGTCTTAGTTTTCTTTTGACATGTATACAATTACATTCTTGTGAAAACGGTATATTCCTAAATGTGATTTGTATCCCATCCATGACTTCATGCTAGAAGGTGAAATACCTGGGCAAAATACGCAGGTATTGTAACTCTAATATTCATGTACACATTTGTCACCCTGTGTGAAGTGTTTTCCAGACTGAGTGCTTGACATTCTTGTACTATATAAGAATATTGAATTACATATTTCCTCTTGACAGGTACAAAAATCGCTTGGTTTATTCCACAGTGATTGACCGTTTCTGTAATGTAAACATATGCTAGGCTTTCTAGCTATGGAAATGCATGTTTTTCACATTTTCTAACAGTATTGTGTGCTAGATGGCAGAGAGATTCTAATCTTTGTGGTTCATTTCTTTTCTTGCAGGAATTTAGTAATGTAGACCACATAGAAGTCACAGAGTTACTGCATTACGATGTTTGTCATGCTGTGATTTGTCTTGGTGAAATTTCAAATGAATTAACTGACATTTGACTAAAAGTTTCATGGTATGACGACTTTTAGCAGTTTTTCAGGGTCATTAGTATTGTACCTAAATGTGCTAGAAAGTCAAGTTATGGTCACCTATGCGCAATAGTTAGTCAACTGTTTGTCAACAAGCAGTTTACTGCCAACCTGGGGTCAAAACATTTGACCTCACTGTAAAACTTGTGCCTCAATTTGAACATTTCTCAGTTGTGTGTGAATACTTGGTACAGTAAGAACTTTTGGAAATGTACTTATGAACAAAACATCTGATGATCAAGACTGTTGCCCACTGCCACATATTTCATGCCTCCTCAAATAGTATTTGTTCATTATGAGAAATTTTCACTTTATAATAGATGACCATACCATTATATATATGATATTTATATCAATTACATGACAAACCATGATGTGGTTCTGTAACCTCTTGTCTTCTGCCATCTGACACATTTTTGATAACAATTATTAATTTCTACAAACAAGTACTAAACACCTCATAGATGCACTATTTCAATCTTGAGGGACTAACCAATATTGTCTTGATACTATTATGTAGCAAATAATCAAGCAGTCATCAGAATAAACCTTTTACCTCAGAATTTTGGCCCACATAAAATTAAATTGTATTCTATGTGTTTAAAACCTCATATTTCGTTCGGATGAGATGAACTTGTATCTGGAATAATTTAGCATTTAAAGTTTGTGCAGCAGTTTCATATGGTTCCTGCTTCCTCTGCTTCAACATTTTTGCACATGTATGTATTAAAGCAAGCCAATCATTTTGCATAGCATTTTGCTGGTGTATACACCACTTTACTACAGTATTTACTACAGTATATATTGGGGGAACAAACAAATCATGTGTTGCATCTCGTCTTCGTTTTTCAATTCTCTGTGCGTTTTCACTTTTCAACCATCATCATGATAGCTTCAAACGTTTCCAAACAGGTGGTATTTTTTTACCTGTCTAAACGTAATTAAATATGTGTACTCTTAAATGAATCACCATGCCGTGACTGTGTCCAATATACGTACACATGTATTTTTCTCGAGTCCGTCGTCGTTACAAAGTCAACATCGGTGACAATTAAAAATGTTGAAATTTTGATACTTGTCCTTGTTCAGTGTGCGATAGTAATGATTCATTGTGCTCAAATAAATCCATCATAACAAGTGATGGGCTACTTCATAGTTGGGCGTTTTCTATATTGATATGTATTTCTCTGATAATATTTTCCATCACTCTGAAATTAATGGTCATGGAACAGGTTGATTCTCTTTGTACATGGTGTATAGTATCAGCCTCCAGCAGTGTAGAGACTTGCACACATGTATTTTTGTGTAATTGGACCTTTCTTTGTAATAAATTGTTTAATACTGTGGACAATTTTAATTGGTCTTTCAAATCGTCATCAGAGGGTCAGAGTGGTGTTGATGCCTAGGGTACAGTGCTGGGAGGGATGTTTACCCTCTAATTCATTTATACTGTATCATGTATTACAATAGCAAAATGATTTGTTTGAGATGGATTTTCAAACCAAATCCGTGTTTTGAGGACTTTCCAGTCGTAGTGATTCACCGTAGTTTTCGTGCGATCGAAGTGGTAGGCCACATATGGCATTTGTAAAAGGCTTGTTCTTTTTCATTCATTTCCGTGACAACTTTTGTGACCTCCACGGTGTGAAAAATCTGTTACTGAGTGGTGTTAAACTAGACTTGCCTTAATATTATATTCTGTTTTACAAATTATTGACTTTTCTGTAGATTTTAACATAAAATTTTAATCCCTCTATAGTTTAGTCAATTGTTAGAGACTACAATTGTATATCATATACAAAGTTTTGCGCACTATGCAGTTTATATGCAAAGCTCTGCCTTTACGATTAGAAATTTTTGGAAACATGATTTCAACTCTTTGCAATATATTTGTATGAATTCTTTCCTTTCCAGAATTCCAGTGATAAAGAGCAGGTCTTTGATGGACGGTGGACCTTGCCGCGCATGAAAAGCTACGATCGTGTCGTCTTTGAAATGCTTAGGGTATCTCCTGAAGATTTTGCGGTAAGTGTTGAAGCAGAATCGCAAAAAAATACGTGGCCAAGCATTTCGACTCATGTCTTTACAGCTCTGTGTTCAAAGCAGCTATTCATGTTTGGTCAACGATTCGACCAAACTTAATTTAACAAGTAATTTTCCACCGAGTGAATGTTGATGAGTGAATTAATGTGATTCTCAGTATTTTGTCACTTTTATATCAGCAATTAATCACATTTAAAAAATTAATTGAGGAAACTTTCCAAAATTTGCAACTTTTTCTTTCATTTTTGGATTTAAAAAAAAAAATTACGAATTGTGATATTGTTATTTATCAACAAATACTATGACAAATTTTAAGAAAAAATGTATCAAAATTGGCTTAAAAAGCTGCGTTGAGTCGACACTAGGTACAGATGGAATAAAGAAACTACTGTACCTAAGAATTCATTTTGACATTGTTACTGGTACTATAGGGATATGCACATATTATGAAGTGAAAGGTATGATAAAGGGTGCCTTAAGACCAGCACATCTTACAAATATACAAACATGTACAGCCAGCCGATAGAGCAAAGATGCACAATTGAGTGTAGGCTATCATTTACATGGCCAATACCATTGAAAGTTACATGGTGCACTGTAAATACTATCAAGGGATGTAGTATAGAGTTATATACAGAAACTGTTAGATGCGTACTGTACAATGTTTGAAATATTTGCCATGCACTTTCCAGCATTTCTGTAACAATTGGGAATAATCCATTTCCATGGTTTTCATTACTTATTTGAGAAATCTTTGCATTGAGTATTAAAGGCAATTTTCACTGAATTGAGACCACTTCTATCATGTGATGTTCTTGTCAGGTTTACTATATAAGACACTTTGAACACTTTACGTGGTCTTTTGTAACAGGGCCTATGTTCAGTAAACTGCCCAGATGTCACATAGCATTCAGTATCATGGTCTGTTGTAACAGGGCCTACAGTAGATGTTCAGTTAACTGCCCAGATGTCACATAGCATTCAGTATCGTGGTCTGTTGTAACAGGGCCTATGTTTACAGTAAACAGCACAGATGTCACATAGCATTCAAGATCATGACTATGCATGATCATTAACACATACAGTTACTATAGAACATGTTAGTACAGTTAGTATTCTGAGTAGTGTGTATGATGTATGGTATGGTGTATGCCTGCAATAGTATAACTTGAACAGCCATGTAATGCTCGTTGTAGCGTCCATATATACAGTACATTAGTTGCATTTGCAGCAAAGACCTAAATAGAAGAGAACAAGACAAGGCAAAATTGTACTTTGAAGGGTCCCTGATTATTTTACCAGAAAATATGTCAACAATATACAGCTCTTTCTTTGTTCAAATAGTTCTACCATTGGACATTTTTAATGACATCTGGCTGAGATGATGACATTCAACAGCTGATAATAACCGACTGGGTATTGGATTGCCCTAAATGATCATAAAATTGGGGGAGAGTTTCTCCCCCAAACACACACTCATTAAAAATCCATTTTGTTTTGTTTTCAGTATGAGTGTGGGTCTCCCAAGTGCCCCGTAGGACTTATTGTGAACACAGAGCTTCTGGTGTTTATACATACTGATATGAAAACTTAGAAAACATGTTGTTGAGCTTTTCCTCTCTTGGATGTTACTTGATGAATGTGAAATTTGATGAATATTTGGAGAGCTTTCTACAAATTCCAATCCTTAACTTGCTGCATGCTGTCAGTTGGTCCCCTAATTGAAAACATCGTACTATTTTATGTACTAGTTTATGTACTATTTTTTACAAAAAAGAAAAGAAAGTACCATGTGGAGAAATAGCCATATATACATACATGTGTACTTAAGTAGCTTGTAGAGATTTACATCACTCCTGACTCAAACCGGTCTCCTCAGGAACCAAAGCACCCTCATTTTTAAAGATGTCTGGATTGACAAGGTATTACCTTTTAGCACTATTCAAACAACCACTTCTAGTCGACTGCCTAAGGACTTATTCTTCCATTCAGTTATCTAACAGGTGTTTTTGTATTACTCAGAATGTTACATGTAAGTTATCACATTCTGTTTCACCAACTACGTCTGCAGGCCTTGCAAGTTTGTTTGAATAGGGCTCACCAGCCATGCCCAAAATTAACAGAGGGTCGGGCGCGCTGCCATTTCGGTCCTATCTAGTTCGAACGGCGAAACTCAAAAGAGCTGCATTCTTCGACAGCAGATTATAACGATTCCATAAGTTGATCGGTAGTAGTTTTTCTATCCTAACTATTGAAGAAGAGACCTTTTGAAACATATTTTTGAAGTTTCCATACACGTTCAAGTCAAGCTAACTGTTTTAAGCACCTTAAAGGTTGGTTGTCTGAAGCATGTCTTTCGTTCAGCGACACTGCGCCAGTGTGACCATGAACTCGTCTACGACCCAGTGCATCAGTATGCTTGTGAGCACCATCACGTTATCATGTTAATTTTAATTCAGCCATTGTCGTCAAACAGTACAGATCAGTTAGTAATGATGTGGCAGTGCCCCCTGTTGATACTGTATGCTGGACAGTCCCGTTGTACCTTCAATAAGCTTAAACGTGATGATTATATTTCATGTGTAATCGTAGCCTGAAATGAATTTGCTTTTCCTTCAAGAACCAACTCTTAGTGATAAAATATGTGAAATGGGCCTCGGTCTGCATTGATTCAGGTACTGTAACGTATGTGCTTTGGTAATGACTAGGTTATGAGAGTGAATGTTGTTTAAAGTGCCTTCACAAATCTTTACAAGTCTCGTAGCAGTTTGTATTACATATCATAAGAAACACAAAATACAGACTGAACTAAATACAAGTTTGTCTTCCTATACGCACTGTAACTCAGTTACTGTAGTAACACAACAATAGGTTCAGTTTATTTCACTTCTCTGGCAAATATTCAAGTTACCTGTGTGCTTTGATCACAGGCAAATGCACAATGTAAACTCTTTACCGACCTGAAACCTCAATTTGACACCTCAGGGTGTGTTTAGCCTTCACAGATTGGTTCTATTTGTTAATGTGAGAAGTAAAGTGCGAATTGTGTTTTTCCATTAAGTAAGGGTCTGTGGACACCGGACAAATTTTTTGTCACGACTATGTGTCTACTGTATGAAGCCCCCATGAGTTCTTATATACAGTATATCATCACAGGTTCTAATTAAATAAATAAATACAAAAGAAATGTTGCACCATGGCAAAGATGAGTTATATATTTAGATGAGAAATATGATTTTGTTTTGTTGTTGAGGTAGTTGTTGTTGTTGACATTGTTGTATTTGGTGGCATGTTTGTTTTAGCTTCAGGTTCTCTAATGAATTATTCATCTGTTAAAGCAGTAGATATAATACCCCTGGAAAGTTAAAGTTTGTCATAACGGGTATGAGTCTCATTTTCGTGACACCATGAATACACCCGAGTTTAATTGTTGTAACACTGCGTTTACACACGCATACATGTATACATGTTAGTTTTAACACCACATGTACATGCACATGAGTTTAATTGTTGCATCGCCCAATTATCCACACCTTTACTATAGACTATAGATGCGTGGGAAATGTTATTCTTTGTGAAGGATATGTGCGTAGGGAGTGTGTGCTTTTCGTTCGTGGACAAAACACTTAACGCAGCATATATCCGTACAATTTAACCTAACTGTGAAAATGAGGTGGTTGCTTACACCGCATAATTATACACACGAGTTAAAATTGTAATAACACGTACATGCAATACAGTACATATTTAAAATGCAATGCTATGCATGTACACACGAGAACCACACATATTGTTCTTCCATTACCTTTTTCCTCTCACCAAATGCATTATTCTATCTATAGTCCAAAAAGAGTCAGAATTGATCATCAAAACAAGTATCCACATTTAATAATATGACATTATACACAATAGAATTATTAACATTAATTATCTACAGTAACTCTCAGCCCACAACTCTCTCTTTCTGAAGTCTTACAAAAGCCTAGGACAGCTTTGCATTTTGTGGGAGGGGGGGGGGGAATTGGGGAAATGAGTTGTAGAGAGAGAGTGTGACTAGATGGATAGTGCTGCCAGCAATGTGGGAATTAACTCTCAGTTTACCATTAATGTCATATTATGCATCAGAATTTAAGAACATTGGCACATTATACTATATGTGTGTTCAATTTGACTACATATAGCAGGAAAAGAAAGCTAACTTGTTCTGTTCACTTGTACAATTTGACAGAAATCTGTTGAAGTCATTGTTACCTTTTTCTTCCTTTCAGACTCAGCTTACCTTGGAAGATTTAAGGATCTTCAAGCAAATCATGCCAGAGGTAAGCTTTCTTTTTTCCCCCTCTGATACCATTTCTGTTCATGTTTTCTCATCTGTGCAACACCTGCTTGTGGTGAGACTCCTCCTGGGCAGCACAATGAAAAGATACAAAGAAAGACAAAAATAAAACAGAAAAGATGGTGAAAACACACTGTGGTCTCATCACAATACTCTGATGATCTGATCATTGCACATTATTATGTATACCTTTATTTACAACAGCTTCTTCGCCTTTGGTTGCCCTTTTTTTTATTAACCAAACCTTGCAAGCATTTACCCAAAAATAAGATTTCAATTTGATCAAACTAATACAGCTTTTTTTTGTCTCACCAGATGAAAGTTACTTTTATAATTAGTCTAATGAGTACTTACTGTAGTTTTAAGCATTGGATTCCGAAAATTTCATAACCAGACTCTTTTTCATGGAGAACATAAACCATGTGGAGAGAGTAACTGAAGCAGAAAATGTTCAAAAGTTAAGAAACGTCTTGTTTTAAAATTTTTAAATTAAATGTGGCTAGTCATATGCAAATGAACTTCAATTCCATCAAATTTTTAGTAGGGATACAGTGTCAGAGAATTTTTATAAAATCAGTGCAAACAGAGTGGTATTAAAATTTACCGAAAATTGTATTCAAAGAATCACAAGAAGGTGGAAATTTGTGCGCTATATTTATATGACAGTGGAAGGAGGTAAAAAACTATTCTGAAGTTACAAATACTGTTTACGGAAAGTTTCACAAATGCGGTCACATGAAAGTTCCTCCAACCTCATGTTGGGTGATAGATGGATGGCTAGAAAGTACCCACCTTTTCCTCTTCCAGATCAAACTAAGCTGTATGCAAAAAATCAGGTGAGGGCTGGATGGAGGAGGGGGCAGGGGGGGGGGACATAACCGAAGCGTAGCTTGTTTATCTGTCATGGGAAGATCTACAGGGGAAATTATGGCACAAGGGGGAAAAAACATGTACACTATCACACAGACGTAAAAACCAACTTGCGCCCACACACAACATATGGTCGTCGCCTTAATGAATTGCTTCAAAAAAAGAGGAAAATAAAACATAATCATTCTAGCTTTAAGTATGCTCATGCTTTGTGAGTAGGTTTACTATAATTTATAGTTGCTGTGTAGCATGTTAAATATATTGTACTTTTGAGTCCAACCTCTGACGATAATATTTTTTCCTTTTTTTTCTGTTGTCGAACAATCTTTATTAAAGAATCATTGACAATCACTTTTTGAGCATTCTGCCAAGGGCATTATCTGTAAACGTCAAAGTTAAACATCCACAATTGTTTAAAAGAAATTAAATGACTCTGGTTGTATCAGGAAAGTTGTTGCTTTTCACAAATCTGAATGTTAAACATGTAAACTCCTTCCCCCCCCCCCTCTCCCGGTGGCAGTGGTCTCTTTTTAATACCATACACAGCTTTGTACCTCTTTTGTGTCTTCAGCAACCTACTACTGACAAAACCTCTGAAATTGATTGATGAATTTAGGGTATATGACTAAGCAGTGTATGTTTGCTATGCTTTATATCATTAAAGTTATGCATTGATATTACAGTTTATTGTTAAACACTAGTTGTCAATTTAGTGTTAATACCAGTTTTCAGACACTACATGTTACAGCTGTTGTGGCTGACAATTGCACTATTATAAAGCATGTAAACACTTTTTTTGTGACACATACAAATGTGGTCATGCATGCTACAGGACTGCAGAATTTGTTTCCTTACCTTTAATGCACACTTTTGTCCAAATAGACTTGTCAGATAGTTGACAGCCGGCTGAAATGTTATAGGTTGTCCATTGAAGTACAAACTTATCCTGAGATGTCAGTGCATAAATTTAGAATTTCAAGCAGCATAATTTTGTGGTTTTGTTACTTGCGATTTTTACCTAACTTGCTGCTTATATATATCTCCAAAATAGGGGGGGGGGGGGGGAAATGATTGTGTTTGTTCAATTTATTTTTCTCTCTTGACAATACCCGACTCCAGTCTAGAGAATTTTCATGAAATTAAGGTTACCTACTGTAGCAACTACTTGGATGACTCCGTTTGATCCTCAACATTCCATTTACTCTTGCAAACTTCCTTGGGATTATAGGTAGTTATTAGTTAGGATGGCTTATTTATATGTATGTGACTATCTTGCACATGATATCAGGATGCAGTCACTGAATTGATCCATGACGGACACAACAAAATGTCTCCCATTTATCTCCTCTCAACTTTTATAGTTTTAGCTGTAATTAGTGAATATTCTATTTACTAGCCAAAGGCAAGTGCATCATAATAATATTGTTTTCCAACATTTTAAGTCCCAGTAGAACAATTTCACCACTTTTTACATTGACCTCTACAATAACTCTCTACTACACTTACCTTACACCTGTCTGTGCATGCATGTAACATATATCTTCTACACAGTGTATGTATATCAAGAAAGTAAACTTCTCCATGCAGGGGAGTTGTTATATATACAACAACTCCATGGCCCATGACACAGTATGTGATGTCATAGTGTTGTTTCTCAGTATTTACCACCGTAGCCTAGCGCTGCCTCCGTTTATTTAGGTGAGAGTGTCAAACATGGCGACAGAGTAACCTCTTTTCAAGCCCATGTTTGGTCCCCTCCAAATGCATAATAATAATGATAAAACAAACCTTCCAATAAACCATCAAGTCAACATCGTAGAATATATCTGTTGCATTCTTCTGTTGAGTCTTTGTTCACACACCATGTGCCATTTGTTTGAAATCAGAAAGAGAAAAAAAGAATGAACTTCATTATTATGCGATCTTGCTTGTGCATTTCTTTCTAAAATATGGTAGTACATGGTGCAACAAGTTAATTAATAACTAAATAATAGTTAGTTAATTAATTACTAATAAATAATAGTTTAAAACTTATCAGAAGAGAAAAAAATCATACATCTGCAAAATGAAAAGTCTGTCTGTAAAGGAGACACAACCCAGCGATCATCCTTGGCTAATATGACAGAGATCTTTGTGAAAGCACAACTCCCCCTCCTCCTCCCCCCCCCCCTAAACACACCCTAAACAGCTGAGAAAAAGTTGGGAGATACCCTGTCGTTTCTGGGAGCATTCATTTTGTAAATCTGTGATGTCATAGAGCCACTAGAATCTGCCACCTATGAACTTTTTCTTTGCATAATTTCAATTTTCAAGGTGGAATGTTAACTTTGTGTTGAGACTGAAACCACTGCCATTATCAAATTATGTCAAAGTGCTTTTCAATATGTTAAATTTAGCATTTGCAAAGTCCACCTCCATTACAAAAAATAAACATTGTAATAAATTTAGAGAAGAAAAAGAAATAGAAAAGTGAAGCACATGTGGCTTGATGATGTCATATTTAGACTTGATCAAGTAGATTCAGCCTTTTGTGTTGAAGGGGAACATTAAATCTATGATATCTCTCAAGTGGAATGAGATTTTTCTAAGCTCTTTGGGGAAGTTGCTCGAAAGAATGCCAGTTATCTCTATCACATAGAGCAATTATTATGATGGTGGTAGAGTCCGTGTTTCCTTTAATCCAAGGTTTCGTACATTTGCAGTTTGACCAAATCAAAAACATCTGTCTCAAATGTCATTTTGGAATTATACATGTACTGTATAAGTGGCAAAGTGTTATTGACGACATCCCTTTCCTTCTTGGATGAGCTCTTGTTTTCTGTAAAGTGATATATCTAACAGATTGTAATTTGATAAAGAAAACAGTCCGACTTATAATCAGTTTATGTCAATCTTTCACTTTCGTGAGGTGATTTTTGTTATTGTCTGATGCCTTGTGTTACTTGAATAGTTATACTTTCCATATACGCAGGAAGTAGTTGTTTAGCCAGCAGAATATATTTAAAGGTTATATGATACGTTTTCTTTAATTGATTAAATGAAAGTAAAATAGACCATAATCATTTATAGAGCTGTGTTTATAAAACTGAGACAATTTATCACTTTTCATTTGGCAATTTATGTTTTAAAAACAAATCATCTGTAGGAGATGTCAGAGGTTTTCTATGATATTCAAACTGCCCTCAGATAATTTCCTTGCCGCATCTTTGTACATTTCCCTCCCGAGGAGGTTTTCATCCGATCGAAATCCTTGTAGATTTTCCTATGCATGAATCTGCATCCAGTAGATTGATTCTGCGCCCCAAACCATCGGCATCCCTACAGGCAGGCATAATAGAGCGAAGGGAAAACGCAGAGCGACGACGGAGGCCTCCAACACTTCATTGCACTAAGCTTACAACCTTTATGACTGGATGAGTCATGGAATTTAATGACATTCTCATATTGGTTTGCCAAAATTATTAATATGCAATCCAGGCATTACGTAGTCGGTGTACTCTCTGACTCAATCGGCTGGCAGTCGATCCATCGTCAGTTCATTTGGTCGAGGAGTTTGTTGATGATCCAGAGATTACTTGTCTTGTCTCTTGTCTTGCCGAGGTAGATTCCCCGGGACCGAGTCACCGACTGACATGAAGATACGACAGAAGACAAATTAGGCTTTGTTTAGATCTTTCAATCTGTAATCTAGACTGTTATGTGTGGGTTATTTGGTGACCATTATCTGGGAGTGTATGTAGCTATGTACATGTAAAATATTCTAGTCTTGAAGGTAAAAACAACGTCGACTGGATGTAGTCGTCTTCCTAAAGCGTTTGAACAAGAAAAGTAACATTGCATGACAACCGCCCACTTTCAATAGAACAAAATATGCTAGTGTGTGTGATAGATAACCTTTGTAAACTTTCTGAACTGTTTTAAAAACTGCATCTAACATTGCATGTGCCTCAATTTACTTCCCTCCTCTGGATCTAATCTCCAACATATACGAACTTCCAATCTATGGAACTTGCACCAATTGGTAACATTTTTAACACCTTGCCCCCCTGCGACCACTTCTGGGTTACCTTCCACTTCCTCCCCTTCCAAATCTATCATTCAGAAGTTATGTTTCTGCAGAGCTTTCAAGTGCGGAAGAAGTGATCCGTAATGTTCTCAGAAACCAGTGATGGACGGAGATCTGGTGGTCCCACAATAGACCATTATTAAACGGGAAAGTGTAATGATCTGTGTACAGAATAGAACACAAAGCTTCCTCAGGTCTACCCTCTCCAAGTTCTTCCTCCACAACAGTTTTCCATCATTTGTTTCCATGGTAAATACAGTAAGTGTTAATAAGACCATGAAAATAAATACCTCCTCCTTAGACTCAAATATCAAGGTATATGCCACAAGGATGGCATTAAGTTTTGTCAATTCAACTACAGATTTTGTTCAGACTTGTTTAACAAACCCCTGTTGATTTATAGGTCAAGCTGAATAGGTTGACCAGATCTATCAAGCCCTTGGTCTGCATTGGTGTTGCATTAGTAGAGATTCTTGCCATACTAGCTACTACTAAACCGATAAGGTCAATATTTATCTGTTTGATTAAGTCAGCCCAGTTTCTTACCTCAGTGCATTTCCATAAAAGCTGTCAGTTTGTTCAGAAACTGGACTTAGCATATTTTAAGCTGTCAGAACTGTCAACTTTTATCAAAACTGTTTCTCTCTGTTTAATGAAGTGTTCTGTGTTAGTCAAGTTAGAAACTGACCTGGCTAATATATATACTGGTGTTTTGAACAGCAATGGGTAGTAATACTTCCTTCCAAGAAAGAAATATGTGAGAAAATTTATGTCAACTTGTAAAACATGTAGGATGTCATTTGACATTGAGGTGTAATGTGGTCACATAGATCATGGGATTTGGAAAGTTGCCAGGCATAGAGGAAGAGGGGGTGTCAATTAAAGGCATTGAAGACTCGCCCCAAACTGCCTGCCGCGCTCTGAAAAAGTTAACTTTCTGTTGCTTGCAAGTGAAGTTTTCTGCTTGTGGCTACTAAATGCAGACAGTAATGAAACAACGTTATACCTTGTTATCTTTAGCTGGACTGAGATGTCCATCGCTGTATCGTTTGTACACTGTGCTATGGGTATTGACCGCAGCTGTATGTACTGACTGTACACTAGTGTCTAATTACCGAAGGTAGCAAGCTGTGTGCTTTTTTTCTGGGATCGATGGTGGTGTCTAACACTTCTGTTACACCTCATTCGAAACCAGGTCAGATTACCGGCATTAGACGTTTCTTTTTGCGCGAGTTTTCACACCCTTTAAGGTTTGGTCTGGTTTCATAGATGGGATTTGGAAACTTGTGAGAGGAGGGAGATGGGGGCTGGGGGATATGAATGCTTTTCTAGTTAAGATTGGCATTTTCTACTTTGCCATCAGGTTGAGGTTAATTTTATCAAAAATCTACTCAAAGTAACTTTGCAATTAGACGCTCCAGTATTTAAACAGAGGGCGCTGTCCTACCGATCAGTGGCGGAGCGTCCATACAGTCAGGGGGGGCGGATGCCCCCCCTGACGGACTCAAATGGACTGCTGGCGCCCTTTTCAGCTTTTTACCACTTTCTACTTATTCGCGATTATTGACATTTTTACTGCGCTCTCATCTACCTATTGACATTTGTCACATTTTTTGGGTGTAATTTTCTGACAAAATGCTCTAACGGCTATTTATTCTTCGTTTATCTGCAAATTAGCAAGGCCCGGAAAGGGTCATTTCCGGCAATCTAGGGAGTATCTTTACTCAAAAACATTCTGTACGCTCCGCGCCAACCTGTAGTGGCACTCCGCTTAGATAGTGTCGAAAGCGCCCCTACAGACCATTCTCGCCCCCTCTGACCAATACCCCTTGCTCCGCCACTGCTACCGATCCTATGGTTTGGGTTATAATCTACTGGTACTGTTAATAGCTCTCTGAAGTAGGGTAAGAAGGTCGCTTGAATGTACTCATAAGCATGCAATCACTCTGGGTGGATATGTATGCAGACACTCTGGATGGCTGGATGGGACTTGAGTTTAAGGTTCCACCATTGCACTTTTGCCAAACGAAAAAGAGTCTTAGAAAATACAAGTTGAGAAGCTTGAAACAATTAGTTTGAAACTGCAAAAAATATGTTGCAAAATTTCTCTTCTTCAATAATTACAAACATAATAACAAACATAATTTTGTTTTAATTACTTGGCCCCTTGCTTACCTGTCTCCTCACAACCTTAGCACCACATTCTACCGTGCCTAGAATGTCCTGATAACCTTTAACACTGTGCGCCCTCGATGACTCATTCTACCATTCAAAGTGTCTTACACATATTTGTCGAGTGGATTTTAGTCCAGTTTTTCTTTTCTTCCCTGTTGATTTTGGGCCTGACTGGATTGTACAAATGATCAAATTGAGACACTACCATTTAATTTTCACAAAATGATTGTTCATCAATAAGACTTTTCTCACTGAGACATTTTCTCTTAGTCTGCACTATTTATACCACAAGGCATAAGAATTAACCAATTCTTTGCTTTCAATACTTTTTTTTTTCATTAGTAACAGGGATATTTGTATCATAAACTGCATTTTCATGGAATGTTAGTAGTGAGTAATAGCAAAAGGGTTGACCAAAATCATTATAAAAGCTGTTTAATTTTGACAGTCATTGGGCGTATCACTATGACAATATATATATGGGCAAATACACAGTAAACCAACACGAAATGATAACATAGAGGTTTTCCACCCCTAAAATTGATATTTCCAATGTTCCGTAATGTTCAATATTACTCATTTGAAGCAAAGAGCTAGAGTAAAAAGTTTCAACTTCCTACTTGAATTTTGAAAAAATGGCCCATTAGAATCCTATAGGAAAATAACGGTTGAACATTGACATACGGCAAGAAAATACAACGGTTGCAAAACATTGACATACATTACATAGATGGCAATTTTTCATAAAGTTTGAAACATACTTGGTCTTTGACCTTTTCCTATGATGGCATACAGTCATGTCTAACTCACAACCAAATTAGAGTAATATATGATGTATATATCACGCTCAGTACAGCA
>KN889306.1:12667-26466 GCA_000934455.1 Apostichopus parvimensis | reverse complement strand
AGATGAACAATATACTGAGGCTTATATCCGAGTTCCAGAAGTCGGACTACGAGTATGAGGTCTTGCCACATATACAGAGTTACTTCAAGTCCATGCGGTACATCGAGGAACTGCAGAAGTTCGTCGAGGACAATAATTATAAGTGAGTCCACAGTATTTGGGAGGAGGGTGTGGGGAAACTGCAATTGTTGTTAAATATTTACAGTATTAATATTCTAGTCAAGTTTGTTGTCACGTAAAGACAATGTTGTAGTTTTACGTAACATAACCGCTGCTTATCAGCATGCATAGGCATATGACAAAATCACCTCAGTGAAGTAATGAACTAACGTAGAGGAAGAATTAAGTCGAGAAGAAAACAACCGATATCACTACAGCCTTCTACTATCTAACAGGATTAGTGTATATTGTTTACCTAACCAATGCATTTTCATGCTGACGCAACCATGGCGCTAAATAAGTAAATACAGGCCAGGAGGCAGTTATTGTTACGACCACTAATGTGGGAGAAGCCGGCAAGGGTTTATGGATTACAACTTCACTTCGGGTAGCAATAGCATAGAAATTTAGGAATGCACTGTTAGAATAACTTTTTAGTAATTTACCATTATGTATCCACTAATGCTTAATAAAACCTCACAGAAAAATTAGGAAGTTTATCACATGTCTTTTTTTCTTCTGTCTAGACTCTCTTTACAGCTCGAACCACCATCACAGATCAGGTCCAAAGAAGAACTAGACATACCAAGTAAGTTCAAGCCGAGTACTTGTAATGGCCCCAGTTCATATGCCACCTCCCCCCCCCCTTCCCCATCCTAAAAAGGGTCTGAAAATATTGCCTCATTTGTTTTACATCTTCTGTTCTACATCATTCAGTTATACCTCTGCAATTCCATTTATTTCCTATTTTTACGTATTTTGTGAATAATTGGTTGCGTATGAAGGGCTGAGAACCACACCTGGTTTATATTCTGCTGCTGTTTATATTCCTCTTTATGCTGCCTCCCTGATGTTTTAAATCCATGTCTTGCGTTCCGAAGCCTTCAGATTTTGAGTTGGGAATAATTTTGAAGGTGGAAAAGAGTTAAAAATTGCTTGCTTGAGAATTGGACCCTGCATGACAGTACATTAAAAATAAAAGAAAAGAAAAATCTGGGTCGCAGCTGCCTGTCATCCTTAAGGCATAAGTTGTACAATTTTACCCTGCGAGTATAAGAAAACAAACAAACTGATATGTTGCCGTGGTAACCCGAGTACTTTGGTCGATTTGCGGGAAGAAGGAAGGATAATATTGCATGGTAATTAGCCCCCAAATTGTCAGTTTTACATGTCATCTATGGTTTTGCAAGGAAATTATGAATGTTTTAAATTTGCCTTCACAAATTTTTACCTTTTTCTGGTATGGAGATAAGAAGAAGGAGAAGATTTTGGTAACCATGACATTAAATATACAATGAGATTAGTCTGAGCTAATGATCATACTTCACTTCATCATATCACAGTGAAGTGAAACTCAGGGTTTTGCTTGGTGACTTGTTAGTTTTCTGTTCTTTTCGTGTGATAATTTCAAGAGCATGAACAAGTGCACAATGCCGTGTAAAGAGACTCAAAGAGAGGGATACAAATATAACAAATGGCCTTTGAATCTTCCTTCCCTCTATTCTCCTCGGTTTCCTCAATACTTATCCTCAATATTCTCCTTCACCTCCTCAGCAATTATCCTCCTAATTCTCAGTAACACTTATCCTCAGTATTCCTCTTCAACAATTGTTCACACTATTCTCCTCAGCTCTCTCAATATGTATCCTCTTAATTCTCCTCAGCTTTCTCAACATTTATCCTCAATATTTTCTCCTACCTCCTCAACAATTTCTCCTCAGCTCTCTCAACATTTATCCTCAATATTTTTGCCAGCTTCCTCAATTATTTGTGGCTTCCTCCTCAGTAATCTCCCCAGCTTCCTCAACCATTACCCTCAGTATTTTCCTCAACTTTCACTTCGATTCTCTCCTCAGCATTCTCCACCTCCTCAACAGTTATCCTGCAATCCAGTTGGTACCATTCTCCTCCAGGCTTCCTCAACAATTATCCTCAATCTTTTGCTGAGTATTCTCTTCATCTCCCGCAGTAACTGTTCTCTGCCTAGTTAGTATTCTCCTCAGCCTCCTCAACAATTTTTGCTTCTCTTTCATTTTCAGCCTTGAGGATCAGTTCTCCCGGGAAGTCAAACCCATCAACTCCAGCTCCGGTTTCAAAGTTTGCACCAGGACACAGAAAATCAAGGAGTTTAGGCTCAAGGTACAGTTTATTTAGGAATGAACACTTTTGTTTTTTGACTTGATGGCATTAATACCCCAGTCACCCGATTTCACTTCACCATCATTGGTAAACTGGTATGAATAATGAAAAAAATATTTATAAAATTTATTACAAATAACTGTGAGGGTAAAAAATGTCAGTGACAGTTATTTCTCAGAACGAACAGTGAAATAGTGCTATCCCCGTTGCCATAGGCGTAGGAGCCCAATTTGATTTGGGGGGCTGTAGCGACTTGCCTGCAAAATATAACCAAAATTTTTCGCGCGATCCGCGCACGTTGAACATGTTAATGTACATATCATATAGGCTTTAATATAAGGAGTGGCGAATTAGTTGGACAAGCTTAGAACTTTATTTTAATTACCAAGGACATTTTTTTTTTAACTATTAATTACATTTAGCTACATCAGTACAATTTATTTTCTTTCAATAGGTGCTTAAAAAATTCTATGCATATTGCCCGAGTTTTCACAAAATTTTTTGGTTGGGGGTGCTGCAGCCCCTCCCAGCCCCCCGCCTCCTACACCTATGCCCATTGCCTGTTTGTTCCCTTGGTAACAGTTCTTGAAAGTTGACTGATTTCTACGTATGGACTTTTATTGCTATCGGTGATCATTTTGAATTTTCACATTTGGTCTTTTTTTGTCTTTATTTTTAGTATACCTCATCAGGTGAATCAGATAGAATCTCTAAGGTAAGGTCCTTTGATATTTAATACAATAGAACATAGAACAATTGGACGATACATGAATATGTGTAAAAGTATAAAGAGGGCCAGACGTTTCGATCCTAGCAGGATCTTCTCATCAACCATTCTGTGTGAAGAAGATCCTGCTAGGATTCGAACCTCAGGTCCTCTTACTTTTATACATTCTCTTACACATGCTTTTTATTGGATAAGCAGTTTGCTAACAGTTTTGTTTTATTTTGAATACATAAATATCTTAGAAATTAAAACCTTCATCTTGCTGCATTTTGTGTTCGGTTTGTCACAATCTGGTGGCTGTTATTCAAAGTCTATCAGAACCACACCATGCACTTTGTGATGAGGCAACAACTGTTCCGAGTCTTTCAAATGAAGCAAGAAGACCTGATGATAACTTTGTGGAATGCAAAAAATGATCTGTGAGAGATCAAATGGTTGAATAATAACTTGTTAATATGAAGAAAAAGATGATTATAAACCAGTGCCATAGTTAGACTTCTTTTAGGAGGGGGTGGGGAGGGGGGTCCAAAGCATTTCCATGGGGCAGGCAGAACCTATTTTCTAAAACAAAATAATAATTCTGACCATTTTTGGGCGAGGGTGGGGGATGCCTTGGGCCCCAGGCCTCCCTGTGGCTATACCACCGTTGTAGCTTTTAAAGTTGTATATATCAAACGCTAAATAATTTCTCGTACCTTTTAAAAGACATTGAGAAAGAAAAAGAGTTCATGTTTAAGGTTTTACAGTCTTGTATCACGGCAAGGTCTTCTCACACAACTTTACAAGAGCTCTGAAAGTTTTCAATTCCAGTGTAGCGTGAAATAAGGGTTCTCTCTTGCGCCTTTGAAACTCCCTCTTATCAAACATTAATATAGTTAGGTTGTAATTTTTGGCTCTCATTCTTACCAGACATTCAGGATTTATGTTTTTATACTCCAACATACCCAATGGTTAAGAGTTGTTCCACTGAAACTCCTGTGTACTTGCATTGATTGATCACTTTCAGCAAAAACAAAATTTTAAAATTCCCCAAATGTCTTATTTTCATTTCAGTTACAGCAATACCTACACTGGCAACGGTGCAAGGCATCTTTTGGACGACAGCTTACTGGAACACGTCACTTCGCCCATCGTAAGGCCCTCGGTGACAAGTTCCAAAGATGGTTCCATGAATGGGATGTCCATAGGTGAGAAACCAATGTCTTTTGCACATCCTGTCGATCAAGTTTCTAAAGCTCCTCTATATTATTTAATTTTCACCATTTTTATATGGGATTTAAGATGTGATGTGGTCGTCAATATTACCTTTGATGAGCACAGTGTCAATGTGGAGAAGGACAGTAGATGGGAACAGTCACGTCACTAAGAGAAAGCAATGCTGAATAATGTTTAACAAAAAGAAGTACTCTAGATTTGGTCTAGGCAGAGTGCAGTTGTTGTGATGTGACATGTAAGTTTTTTTTTATGGTAAATATCCAAACAAGGTTAAGTTTTGGAATATAAACTAGGTATTAACTTCAGATTTGTTGAAAGTCATACCAGGGTAATTTAAACCAAATCATTCCTTAATTTTTCAGGTAGCAGCGAAGATTCGGAATACAACGAAGATCCAGAGGTGTGGATCAATCCAGATGGGTGAGTAACGGATCAAAAAAAAAATGATGATGGATCAAAGCAAACTGAAGTGAAAGATCCATTTTTGCTTTTATACTGAAAACCGATGATTACAGTGCAGAAAGTTTGTCTTTAAAATGAAAGGTTCATTGATGACTTGTATTTCTTCACATTTGCCGTTTACTTCCAAAACTGACCGGGAACTATTCACAGAAACCCATTGGTAAAGTAACATCGTGAGTGATCAGAATTGTGACCATCTTGTTAAAGGTGTAATTAACTCGGGTCACCAAGTCCTAACAGTACTGTTGTATAGTTTATAAGCAAAGTCATGGAGCCTAAGCTTAAATAGTCAATAATTTCGTCTGTCATATCTGATGATAATGTGTGCTGCTTCCATGGTGGGAGATTGAAGATAGGATTCTATTTTCTAGAACTTCGAAAGTCATGACAGTTATTTTTACATGAATGCAAATATCTCCATCAGGTTTGAAATCAAAGTAGCTATGTCAGAGGAATATTCTATTTTGTGGTCATATTCATGATGTTAAAAATTTTCATATTGATCTCTGTGGTATAGGATCACTATCCTAACATGTGGTTTAATTACCGGACTTGATTTTTATCATAGTCTTTGTCTTCTTCTTTCTCTTTTTTTCAGGAGTGTCACTGAAAGCTGTGAAGACCTTGTAAATAATATTCCTGAGATATCACAGTCTTCCTTTACCTTCAGCAGTAAGTCGCATATCTTGTGACGTTCGTTTGTTTAACAATATTCTTATTTCCTTTTTATTTTGAGAGTTTTCTTCTACTCGATAAGAAATATTTTTACCAGGTTTGAGTAAAAAGCAAAAAATTCAATGCAAATCAATTCTTGATTAAATGTGACAAATTCCAAAATGTTTATTTTCCTTTCCAAACAACAAGATGAAATATGTTCACAATACAAGATGCTCTCCTTTTTCCTTTCATGACACTAAATATAGGACTTGAGAAAACTTCTAAAAGTGACATCACAGACCACTAAATGTCCGGATGTTTTATGTTTTCTGTGATTGTGAGCTGGTGGTTTTCCGTGTATAAACTAGTAACTCCTATGATATGACACATTAGACATAAGGTCATTCACTTGATATGATTTTCTAACTTTCTTCGATGGACATTTGACGAGAAAAAGTTTAAACCTTTTCTTGTGCGTAAATTTTGGTGCATTTTCTGACACTTTTGGATGCAAATTTTGAGCAATTCCTACTTGCATTTTGCATGCACTTAGTTCTAAAATGAGAGGGGGGGAAAAAAATCAAAACCAAAACGTAGTCTTTTATAGTGACTTGCAATGTAATCTTCATTTGGTGAAGATTTTCTTAGGTTTGCTCAAATGCAAATTTTAGTTTAAGTAATACTTCATAACTTTGTTGGAATTTACAGAAATAGTTCATGAAATTGGATAAAAAAGCTGCTAGTGTGACATTTATTTAAACAGTATAAAAATTATAGCTCGCACTCGGATGTGTTTCATGTGTTTATATCTTGAGAGAGATGACCCTGAAAATAGAGTCAGCTACTTTCAAACATGTCGCGAGTTGTCGTCCCGCACCTCTGGACAAATTGTCACCTATGTTTATGAAATAATTATGAGCCTTAATGCTATATTCATGTGATATTTATATCCTAAGAAAAGCTGTGAATCGCGGGGGATTAATGTGATTATAAAAGCATGTATCAGTTGTTTTGACTTTTAATCTTGAAACTGTAGCTGTTAATGCCTAAAGGGTTGCTTCTGGATACCTCATTTTGATTCTACTTGTTGAACCAAAGAAATATTTTACCTTTGTACAAGGTATTACAATTCCCCTGTCACCAGATGGAACTAACCTTCATGTATGGAGAGAAATAAATTATTTTGTGTATAATATTTTCATGTACCAAATCCTCACATAGATTTTGTTTGTCTTTTTCATTTCTTAATGTAGTTTTCAAATGATGCTTTAGATCCTTCATAATTAATGGGCAGAAAGGTGCCTGCATATTACTAGTGAAGAAGGGAATGTATCGAGATACATTTAATTTTATGGGGTTGACAAGATCTGGAGATTTTCTAGAAAAATGTAGTTTATTAGCCCTAATTTTAATGAGATTGCCATAGAAATCTTCTGTCTTCAATAATTTGTTGATGTTGATTAATAGATATAATGTCATTTCCTCAATGTCATGCCAAGGTCAAAACTTTGAACGTTATGACAGAAAGTCAGGTGGGAATTATTTGAATAATGGTTCGTTGTCACATCATAAGTAACCAGATGCTTATGACATCATACGTAATGCATAAGTAATAATCCGAGATGAGAAGTCAAAGGTCATGAACCTGAACGAATGCATATGTATTCCTCTATTTTGATTGGTTCATTGGCAGTGGGAGGATAGGGGCAGGGGGGGGGGGGAGGAGAGTAGCAGTCAACAAAGTAAAGAACATTTGACATTCGGTTTGAATTCGATCCCAAATAAGCTAAGGAATTCAATGCACTTCTGATTATGCTGAATTTTTTTGGATTTCTTTTCATACTGTTCTTGTTCTTATCTTTCTTCTCTTGTAGGTGTGCTTAGGAGAAAGGTGGTTCGAAAAGCGGGTAAAAAACTCTCAGTAAGTCAGAATTTTTCAGAAGTTACCAAAATTTGAAATTGTCTGCCAGGGATTCCATTTAATTTAATATTTAATAGCAGTATATTTTTTAAATATCTCAAAAACAGAGCGTTTTTTTCACTTCTTTTTTTCTAATTATGCACAACTCTACAAAAATCAAAGCTCTTCTGTTTTCACATGTGTCCAATTCTATGCAGACCTTTAAAATCTACTTGTCGAGTTGAATTTGACTGCGTCTCGTTCCAGCAGGGACAGGAGGCACATGTCACAAATCGTTTTGCATACTTTCCTTGCCACAGGTCACTTCGTTTACGAAATATTGGGTCGGACTCTGGGGGACCAACTTACTACATTATGCAGCTAAGCACTTCAACAGCACAGATAGAGCTGATGTAAGTAAGAGTGAAGCTGCTCACAGATCCATTTTATAGAACTTATTCTACATTATGCAGCTAAGCACTTCAGCAGCACAGAGAGAGCTGATATAGTAAGAGTGAAGCAGTTCACAGATCTGTTTTATAGAACACATTCTACATTATGCAGCTAAGCACTTCAACAGCACAGAGAGAGCTGATGTAAGTAAGAGTGAAGCAATTCACAGATCTGTTATAGAACACTTTTTACAGTCGATTGTAAAAACTACAACAAAGAATAAGAAACCCTGTGTGTGTTGCTTCAGCGTAAGGATAATGAATGTGTCCGGATGTTCCAGGGTTTACTGTGCCTGCAATTATACCTAAAATTTATATCAATTCTGCAGATTAAGCTTTCTCTTTGATGGCATATTTCTGTGACCAGAACTGACCGGAAAGATTGAAATCTTCTGACTCATTCCGACTTCTGCGTTCTTCTTTTAGGCCATGTTGTGTTTTAATCCACTCGTAAAGTTTCTCTCCGTCTGGTTTCGTGCCCCCCAGGCTGCAAAATTAAAATTCTTTGCAAATGTTTTGTTTTCAAGTATTTGTAACCAGAGGCAAATAAAAGCACATGTCGGTGATAAAGAGATGATCCTTTTGATGTTTGATGGATTCAGTTGAACGCTCGATAGATGTTAGTTTTTATTATAATTTGGGGAACTGCATCTGTAGGCCCTTCGCAATCAACCGGGAGTCATCGTCCTAGTTGCATAAATAAGAGGATAAATGTCCTTCAGTATCTTTCCATTATGTTTAACTTGTGTTGGATACCCAAAGATGTTTTCTGATTATAGCAGTGGCATGGGAAGTACTCGCTATGATCATATTAGAACTATATATGCTGCCACTATATTTCCCGGTATATTTTTCACTATGAAAATATTATGAATGAGCTGGAGTATGGAAGCAACAGAGAGCTAGGGTTCTGGACATTTGAATATGGGCTAACTTCAATCATAATTGTAACTAAAATACACAGTTTGACTGCTTAATACCGGATTTCAGTTAGCTCACTCAAAATATAAACTAAATAAAAAAATTCAGAAAAGTGTCATCCATTACCCTATTAACAGAGAGCTAGGGTTCTGGAAATTTGACTATGGTTAAACTTCATAATTACTAAAATGCACAAAACTTCATATTGGATTTCAAGTAACTCACTCAATTCATAAACCAAATAAAAAATTCAGAAAAGTGTTATCAATTATACCAGTGTTCGTGCCATGAGAAGTGTTCTGTAGTGTGACCGTAGTATGGGGGTTGGGGATGAGGGATGGGGTGGAGGGTTCTATTTAGGAAATTAAAAGCAGGGATACTGTCCAATTTTGGATATTAACCTGATAATAGGTAATAAACCCAAGGGGGGAAGTTTGTAAAGTCCAACACAATCCTTTATTCCAACGATTCAAATATCACACTTTCTCTCATGGGGTTGGAATTACCACCATTTGTCTTTCAGAGACCAAATCGTGACACTGCATCCATAACAGTATGTTCATATCTCATGTGTTACTGTGTATCGCCAGGCCAGGTCTCTGGGATGGGAGGGTGCAAGGAGGAAAATAGAAGGAACCCAGAAGCTTGGGGTTGAGGCGTTATATGTACTTCAAAATAGTTTACAAAAAGTTATGGTTTGAAACTTTATCATACAGTATTTTGATATATCTTTTAATTGGTATGTTATTTTACTTCAACCTGGAGGTTGTATCATACTGCTTTAAAATAATACTTGTAATCTCTGCCGTCCTCCTCCAGTTCAAGTCCAAACCGTGTAAGATGTTCTCCGTGAACGATTGGTTGGTCACGATGCCCGACACTCGTAACGAGAACACCATCATCCTCACAGATCCCAGTACAGGTGAGTTTGTTGAGATATCCTTCGTCTCTTTGTCGGGACGTTAATCGTCTGTGAAATAGCATAATGAAATTGAAAGCGGGCATCTAATCAGCGATTGAAACTATTGTAAAAACAAACAGAAAAGTTTTGAAAGTGAAGAGTATAAGACAAGAGAAAGAAAAATTTTTCAGTTTTGTTATAAAAGCAGAGCATACAATTGACTTTTTCTATGATAAGTGAGCTGGCAGTTTATTTACTAGATGATGCGTCTGTATGTTCCCAGTGAAATGTATTTCTATGCCATGCATAAATCTTTGCTGTACTGTTGTTGAGGTAAAGGGATAACATTTTGTAAGTTGCTTTGATGGAAAAAAAAAACTTGAAGGGAAAAAACGAAATCCAAGTAAGGGGTATAATAAAAAAAGGCTTTCTGTAGCACAATAAATTCTTGGGCAATCTATAGTTATTTTCTGTGACAGGGGGTATAGCCCTATGACTTTTTTGTTTGGTTTAGCAAAAATTGTCAAGAAAACTTTTGTCTGTGTTTTTTTTTTTGTGGCATAATGCCTATTCAGGTAACAGCTACAAGTACAAAGCCAATACTTACTCCATTGCATGTCAGTGGATACGCCATCTTGACGCAGCAACCAAGAAACACAAAGGAACAAAGGTGAGAGAGTGACTGGTTTGAGGGTAGAAGGTAAAAAAGAAGGGAAAAATAAACAATGTAGAGGGTAAGATTCCATTGGAAATTCATTGTCCTCTTGTTTGCATGTTCTAGTCGGTAAAAGTTTCTATCAGTTCTGTCCTAAAATTTTGAAATTTTAAAAATAAAAAATTTAAACATTCTGGTGAGTGATATGAGACTTTGGATTTTTTTGAATAAGTCGATAGTTAAGTGTATGAAAAAAAAGCGTTGGGAACCGGTCTTAAAAGCTGCGGTGTATCATAGCTCTTACCAGCAGAGTTTCATCAGACTTAAATCTATATTTGATTTTTCACTGCTGTGCCATTGATTGTGAAAGCAATTTATCGATAGGAGATAGTCGTACGGGTCACAAAATGATTTAAGATTAAATTAATAAATTTCTGAACTTGATTTTGCATCATAAGTCATAGGTCAAATTTATATCTGTGGTCCTCACATAAAATGATGCACGATATGTTTGGCGAAAAATAATGGCAACGATTTTCTCAGATGGCTGACAAAAGTGTCAGTGGACGAGCCGAGTGCAATCGTGGATTTCGATTTGATTATATTCAGTATATATATATATTATAATCAATTGAGCTGTCTACTGAAATGCTTGAGCTATTGAATTCATGTTCTGTACTACACTTGTTAGGTATTTTGAAATGTGTGGGCCATATGTGTTGTCATTAGTGTTGTCATGTAAAAGTGTTTTTGCAAGTTCTTAAAGTGAAGCAACTGTGTTTGGTCATCTTGTGTCTCGTTGGAGGATAAACGGAGGAGGTAGGGACACGTAGGGGATAGGATGGGCAGGGAGGGTGAGGGATGGTGGGGAGGCTTGTAGTATGAAATCAAAAATTAATATTTGTGGTATAAACACAATGTGTATGCTTTATACGATCTTGCCAAACTAATTTGTGCCTAACTTGTTACTCTTCATTTTCGGGCTTGTAATCATAGGCAGATGAAAATCTAAATTCCATGTTATTATACAATTAGTTTCATTTGATTTTCTATTGTTTCTATTTTTCAGGCACCTGCTAACTTAATGAGTTTTGAATGATTTATGAAGGATAGTTTAGACGGCAGTTATCCATCACAGACATTACTGGTGTTTATACTACATATGAAAAAAGAAAGTGTGGAGTGATAAGACCGGGCATTTTTAACAGGACAGTGTGTTCATATACATCGTTGTGCTGACCGGTAGAGACTACACGATGAGTTTGAATTCAATGGAGGACTCCCCAGTCTGTTTTATCCTGTTTGGTTGTTGATGCGATGGAGTATTTCAACATGATGAGATTCAAATGAACAGCAATATATGGATTACAGTTGTATTATCTAGAGCAGATACAAACACTGACTGATACAACATGATGAGATTCAAAGGGACAGCAATATATGGAATTCAATTGTAAGGATTCAGCAACACGATTTGGCCACGTCCAACGGTCGTCCAGGGACTGAAGCAACCTTGGAGAATTTCTGCGACGGCGTGCACCCAATAACACCAATGCCACATATTCATTATCGTATAATCAACGTGGGGGCACAAAGTAGGCTCACGCAACATGACGAGATTCAAATCGACAGCACTACGACGGTGAGAAGTTACCGACACCAAGGATTTATTTGGCATTCGTCTTTTGTCTGTAAAAGTTGATCTGTGCTTTTGTCGCAGCAAGAGAATTGGCTTGTGATAGTACATCAAGGCTGTCCCATGGTCATGACTTAGAGTCTTATTTTAGAGTGCAGCCATCTTGTTTTATTGAAACTTTCATGGTCATCCAACTCTTAGAGCTTTGGCTCTGTAGAGAATTAGTAATCATGTAATAGAAAGTACACTGTAGTAACATCCACTGCTCTAAACTGATTCCTGTAATCAACTTTGGTCTGTGAACTTAATGTGGCATTATTGAAGAAACAAGGCCGTGAGTTAGATTTGGGCGATGGATCCTGTAAGCCTTTGGCGACCATTATCTGTTTGGCTGCTTCTTGAGCGGAGAGTTTTTAATGCTACGGATAATTTTTTCAAATCGATTGACACTGTATGTTAACCGTCCGGTGAAATGTCATCAGAGGTTCAGAAGATCAATTTTGTTGCTTGGGTTAAAGAAAGGATTAGCTACAGGTTAGCTGATTCCCTCCACCTTCACCCTACCACACCCCTCTCCCTCTCCTAAAGTGGAAGGTAATATGAATAAAGCTATCGACTCAGTACATAATAGAATTTAATAGACGGAGAATAACGTTTCATACCCATTCTTTGCCCGTATTTGACCCTGTCAGAGAAGTGAACCACACAGATTAATATTTTGAGGCTTCTTCTAATTTTGTAAATATATATTAAAAATGGACATTTAATGCCTGTTTTGTGTGTGAGCCAAGAACTGGTGTGTTTTATTGAACGTAGTAGTAGAAAGAACAATGGAACATGGAACAAATATTAGCAACAAGAACACAGATGGCAGAAAAAAATTCAGATAATACAACAAAGTGTGTGTAGGTTAATCTAAGTAACATCTCGATATAAAGAACTTACATCGTTTGATATTAAAAGAACAGTTCGTTTTTTAGTTAAAGGTGAGGGTGGGATGGGTGTGGGGGGGGGGTGTAGATGATGTAAGATATATGTTGCAAACTATCTAGTGAGTGTTTTATTGGATAATGAGAGGTGTCTCTAATTAGTTATTTGAAGTACCCCATGAAGGGAAAAACATCATTTGCATTTAGACAACAAGTCACTTTTCACAAAGTTTGGACAGATGACTCTGTGCTGCTGTGTAATACAGTAAATAGAATGTGTGACCGTCCATAGCTGTGTTTGTAATACTTCTACAAAAAAAATTTTTAACCATTTTTTTTGAGTCCGGTTGTTTTAATGCGTCGTAAGTTATGGACAGCGATCCATTCAGATGTTTATTGTCAATGTGTCTTCAGAAATATTGGTCTTGATATCACATTTAGATTGAAGAAAATGCATACAGAACAATTAAGAAATTTACAGCACTTTGTGAAATGTTCAACTTTTTCTAAGGGAGATTATATTATTTATAGTTTTAGCCACACACTAGCCTGGTATCTTAATTATCTGTCATGATGTGTGATGGTTTGTGGATTAGCATATTAAAGCGTTTATCTCTAGGGTGGTTAACAACTCTCATATTCGAGGAAATAAACAACTGTGACAGATTTCACCAAAGACCATTCTGGTGAAAAGAAAAATAAATACGTCAGTGTTATGTTGCCAGATGAAAAATTATTTGTTAAAACATTTAGTAGACTTTATTGCACTGCTTACCTACATCCTCAGAATAAATGTACTCCACAATTAATGGAGCAAGTAGTTACCAGAGGTTTCATCATTTTGAAAACAGGAAATTGAAGGTTTCTTCTCTCTCTTTTCTTTTCGTCTGCTTTCTCATTTTATTTTCAGGAACGACATTAAATCTGTGTTCATTTTCTTAAATGCTTTCGGAATTACAAGTGCAATGTACATGACATTTATGACCACCAAATGTATATATATTGGAACATGCTTTCATATTTACAATGTTATGCTTCAGGTATTT